>VZTF01006238.1:2852855-3110396 GCA_013397755.1 Cnemophilus loriae | reverse complement strand
CCTTTTTTTTTTTGTGGTTTTTACCCCCAGAACAACTAAGGGAACGCCGGACGGGGTCTTCTCCCGCGGCACCAGCTCGCCCCAGGCCCTGCACGCATTCCCTAGCACCGCTGAAGGTGTCCAGTGCTGGCTGCACGGGGACGGAGAGAGGACGGCGGCAGCGGTGGCCGCTTGGAGTGGCCGCTGGAAGCGAGCGCAGCCGCCTCCCAGCACATGGACCCCA
Organism: Cnemophilus loriae; assembly: GCA_013397755.1. NCBI lineage: Eukaryota > Metazoa > Chordata > Aves > Passeriformes > Corvidae > Cnemophilus > Cnemophilus loriae. The sequence goes on along the minus strand of VZTF01006238.1, from coordinate 3,110,173 downwards.
CGCTTCCCTCTGAGCAGGGCAATGGGACAAGCCCCCTGCCACCCACGGTGCCCCCATCCTGTGTCGGCCGTGGCCCCCAGCAGGGCGGAGAGCGGCACAGGTGAACTTGGTGCCGTCGGCTGAGTCCGTGGAGGGGTCTCGTCCCGCTCGCTGGAGACAGGCGCCCACCCCTTCGCTCACCGTTCTGTGCAAGACAGGAATTTGCAGAGCCTCTCCGCGTACCCCATCACAAAATGGAGGGGATTTAGGGATTGAGATGCTAATCTGCTTCCTGAGGGAGGTGATTGGAAGCATTGCTCAGAAATATGGCATGTAGCACAAAGAGGTGAATCTTCCTGTTAGGATATTCCTCCCCACTCGCCCCCTCCCAGCTCCTGCCCAGCACATTTTCGAGTCAAAAATACATGGAGAGTTTAATGTAGTTGTCACTGTGCCTTATCAGTAGCTTTCACTCTGCCTTCCCTTATAGGAGACTCCACGAGCACATTCAGTGCTGTCTTGAGATAAGAACTGAATAGAGCTGAAATCAAGGCCACACCAGGAAAAAGATACTAAAAAGATTTCACCTCCACCAAAGCAGTTTTTCAAAGCTTATCTTTGCATTAAGTCCAACAGATTTTCATAGGGACAGGGAAAATAAAAGAAACCGAGAAAACAAACAAACAAACAAAAATACACTAAGAAACCACAGCTTTCACATGTACTCCAAAGCTGGAATACCTTGAAACTGGATACATTGATGCAAAGAGAAGAAAATGTTACAGAGATTAAAATGTTATTGAACAATAACCACTTTATCCAAGGCCGTTCAAAAATAGTTGAACCATTCTGTCAGCTCAAAAAGAAGGTAATAAAAATGTCAGCCCAAGGAAAAGAACAAACTTGGAAACTAAAGAACCTGAACAGTTTAAACTAGAAGCAACTCAACCAGGAACATATAATGGAAAAATCTATCTAACCACCATCGCTGCCAGCTTCACCTGCTTGAAGCTGGGTTCTCTTCGCAAGAGATATGTGAGTAATCCCCTTGATTTCCCAGCAAACCCTTTCCTGTGCAAGCGTTGCCGACGTAAGCGCGGCTGGACTCAAGGCTGGGGCTGTGGCTCCCGCCGTGCCTCTCCGGCTGCTCTGCCAGGGAGGGCGGTGGCACAGGTGACGACACCACTCCGCCCAGGAATAGGTGGCAACAGGGCAAGTACCTACTTGAGGCCTCCTCCAAGATTTACAGCCCTCAGGGCTCACGTCTGGCAAGAGAATACGGTTTTTGGCGCTCAACCCCACTTTCATTTTTGACGTGGTTATCACCCGGTAGCCCTAACAGCAGCAGGTTTCCCTCTGTGTGGCCCTGCCGTGTGTCCTGTGGTGGACAGGTTTTGAGATGAGACCTGCAGCCACTTCTGAGGCTGCAGTGGCTGTTCTCCAGGCTGCCCAGGTTCAATGGGGATTGGCAGCTGTGAGTGCTGTGTTCTGTTTGGGCTGATCCTCAGATGGATCTCTTTGTGCTGCTCTGCACCCGGCTCAGCACAGCTCTGAATGTGTCTGTCAGGAGCTGCCTGTGTTGGGAGGCTCAGGGACACTCTATGGTCAGTGGGTACTTGAAGAGTGCCTGTGGCTGCTGCTCTCTTTGAGCACTGTAATATTATGTGTATTATCTCACAAGAAATTGCATAAACACTGAAAATAATTCCGTATTCAACAATTATTGGGGAACACACAACAAGATCCAAGTGAGGTGTTGCTATCATTTATGCCCAGCTTCTTTCTTCAAGAATTGCAGCTTTCCAGCGTGCAAGATGGTTCAATCCAGATAGACAGCCAACCAGAGATATATCACCAAGATGTCAGATGATTTAGAGTCCTCATGCTTGCTAGTAAGTAATTCCTGGCTTACAGAAATCCCTGGGGAAATGAAGAAAAATGGCCATAGAAATCTGGCAACTGCTCACAAACAATCTGAGATTAAAAGAGGCTGCAGAGTCATTCCTGCAATGAGTTTGTGAGGGCTGCTTCTCCTGTCCAGAAGAGCAATGGAGCTGGTGAAAGATCTAGAAAACATGTCTTATGAGGAGCAGCTGAGGGAGCTGGGGTGTTTAGCCTGGAGAAAAGGAGGCTCACGGGAGATCTTATCACCTTCTGCAACTACCTGAAAGGATGTTGTAGCTAGGTGGAGGTCGATCTCTTCTCCAGGACAATAAGTGGTAGGGTAAGAGGAAACAGCATTGAGCTGTGCTAGGGAAGGTTTAGATTGGATATCAGGAAAAATTTCTTCATAGAAAGCATTGTCAAGCATTGGAATAGGCTGCCCTGGGTGGAGTGGTGGGGTCACCATCCTTGAAGTATTTAAAAGATGCGTAGATGTAGCACTTAGGGACATGGTTTAGTGGTGGACTTGGCACTGTTAGGTTAATGGTTGGTCTTGATGCTCTTAGAGGTCTCTTCCAACCTAAATGATTCTCTGATTCTGTGAAGACATTTGCAAAATTGGTCCCACTGGGTGTATCTGGCTTATTTGAAGTTCTTCTTTTGGTAGTGTATGTTTGTTAAGGCTATCTGTAATAGTCCCATGATGACCTAGCATGGACCTTTGCAAACTTAAATCCACAACTGCTCTGGCATCTCACCTTTTGTTTGATTTTTCTTTCTGCTCTTTGTTCTGTTTCCACAGTCAGGAGTGAGAAACAAAGAGGGATTAAATTAGATTCATCTGCATCATTCTAACTATGCTGACTTTGAACATAATGTGTGAAGTTCCTTTTGCTGTCTGGGGTTTAATCATCAGGGGATTAGCTGGAAACTAAGATATTTGAGGTGTGCGGCTTTTTAAATTTCTTCCGTAATAATGTGAACTTCATAAGGCTATTGCTAATCTTGAATTACTATCTGCTTTCCTGTGGTTTGCTATGATTAACTGGAGGAAGAGATTAAAGTGGTATTTACCTTTTTTGAGCAGTTTATCGACTCGACCTGGCCAGCCCAGCACCAAAAAGCAAAGGAAGAAAATGCTGGTAAGGATTAAGGACTCAGGCCCTCTTTCCCCATTAGTCTTCTGATATCTGTCATGATTGTTGGGATGGACAGCGCTGGTGGCGTCCTTGAAGGTGACCAATTGCTCCAGATGCGGCCAGGCCATGCGTCTGGCAAGGAAGATTGTTGTGGGTCAGGCTGGCTCTGCTCTGCCTCTCCCAGAGGAGCCAGGACTTGCCTCCTCTGCAAACAGTGACAGCAAAAGCGTGTCTTCTGGCTTTGAGCTGGGGACACGGTCATCCCCGCACTGTCGTCCTAGGGGCACATGGCACTTTCCCTAGGGAAGCTGCTGGCCAGCAATTTTGCCTGGGAAGGAGCTCCTGCCTGGCCGGGCCATTTGCAGAACAGCCTTGCAGCAGAGGTTGGAGGAGCACCCCTGAGACCCCCTCCATCACTGAGCTTCCTCACAATGTATATTTGATGAAGAAGAAAGCAACGTTTCAAAAGGCAGTGTAATTTTTTTTAATTTTTAAATCCTCTTTTAATCTTGTTTTTGGAAATCCCTCAATGAGGGACCACTTTAGAGAAATTCAAATGAGAACAGTAATGGAGACATGAGCCAGTGTTATTTACGTGTGATAAAACCAAGCTGGTTGGCAGGTGCTTGGGGAAATAAGAGGGAAATTTTTTTATCTGAACTCTTTTCTTTGATAAATTTTGAATTCCAGTGATAAACCTCTGGATGCTCATCTATAAAGCCTCCTGGTTTTGCTACCAAGTGCTGGGGCTTGAATCTTTGCCTGCATTGGTTTAACCCTTTTTCGTGCTCCTTTGCATTTCCATGTCAGACTAACCAGGCAAACATAACTTGGGAAATGCCAGCTGCATCCATGGTTCTTACCTTCTGTATGGGCAAGCAGCACCACCTGAACAGGCAGACATATTATTTAATGTACTTCCGAAACAAATATGCCAAGGGGTTTTGCCAGTCATCTGGATCACAGAAACTGGAAGTGAAAAAGAGCAGGTAGACTTTTACAATGCATTTTCCTGCCAAAGCAAGATTGTTCCCTGCAGTATTTTCTGGTGTACTTCCCTGGCCTGATTCAGATGGCCTTGTAGGATGGGGAGAGGCAGAAGGAGGGAATCGGCTAGTTACCTCTGAAGGCTCTTTGTCTAGTTTGAATAATATAACATAGAGCAAGGGAAAATGAATGTTCAGAGAATGTAGCTACAACATAATATTTAATGTAATTTTTGCATGCTTCTTCATCTCCAACCTACTTGCTATGCCTGCCACTATGCCAGTAACATCAGATAGATGAAAAAAGAAAGTAACAAAAATAGTGTCAATAGTCCACCTTTGCATGATTGCTCTTCTTTCTCTCAGCAGGAGATTGTCTTGCATGCTTTCTTCCCCTGCAAGGAAAAATAAATGGTAAGAGCTGCAATGATTGGCAGCAAGCCTGAGAACAGCAGATGTGAGCCTGCACAGCTGGACAAATACAAAAATGCACTTTCTACCTATGTTTGTATTAAGGTTGCCCCAGGGATACCCCATTGCCTACGGGGGCCTTAGTATTTGAACAGCCAAAGCCATCAGGCACATTTACATATATGAGAACACTTGGTATGCTTTTCAAAGTCAAAAAGAGCAACAATTAAACCAACATAAAGGAAAATTGGCTGCGTGGTTTTTCTCTCCCATAATAGAAAGACTGAGGGTGGAGATATTAAAAAAAATAAGGCTTGACAGAGGTGAAGAATTTATGAATTAAACTGACACATTTTCATTTAATTTACTGTTGTCTACCCATTTATTACATGGAAACCTAAAAAGGACCTGATTTTGCCTCCCAGGCTGCAGTTGCTATGTCAGACGCTAAAGTTAGGTGTTTTAGACAAGATTTTAATATTAAAGTTTCTTACGCAAAAAGAGAAAGACTTTGCTAAATAAGGAAAATTTAAAAGCCTCATTTCTTGCTATGGTGCTTTGCTAGAGTTTTTCACTCTGGGGTTTGCCACAATATGTGCTGGGATTCATCATCAAACAAAATTTGGGGCCAGGGGCATTTTAGCTGTATGTATTAGCAAAAAAATTGGAATTTCCTACATTCCATAGCCTGCTCATGAGTATTTCCAGTTGCATCTCCCAACAACCCTGTTGTCCCAAATGGTCTCTGCACAAGGATGTCCACCATCAGGGCAGAGCAGCAGGGCCTTGGGTGTCTGCCTGTGATCCCGCGGCATTCCCACCTGGGCTTGGCATTGCCCCCAAGCTATTTCCTCATGCTGGCAGCAGCAGCAATTTCAAAACACAAAATGACATGTCTAATTTGTCTGAGCAGAAAATAACAGAGAGCCCTTGAAATGGATGAGCTCCCACAGAGAGAAGTAGCCATTGAAAAACTCATTTCTGTGAGATGTAACAGAGTGAACTCTGGTTTTGTGGTTAAACATGGCAAATTTATGCTGAGAAAGGGGGAATAGAGTAAGCAAACTGAAGTGTTTCGGTGCAGCAGAAAGTATCAATGCTGTTACTTGTTTCTATTCTGAAACACAACAGGAGAATGCAAAAGTCAGAAAATAAGTATGAAAAAAATACTGGTGTGTCTAAATGAAAATCAGTTTTTGCCTTGCAAAGCTTTGTAATGCCAAGTATTTTTGTTCAATCAGGGCAATGAAAAATAATATTCCAAGCCTGGTAGTTCCCCACAGCAACTTTCAGTTTTGCTGAGACCACTTTTTTTCATATGGCTGAACAAAAGAGAAAGATAAAGAAATCTGACAGCGCTTCCTGGGATGTTGGAGCCAACAAGATGATACTGGAGTGCTCTTCCAGCCTGAAACCTCTGGGATGCCTTCAAGAGTCCTGCAAAAGCCAGGGCATTCCACACACTGGCATCAGGATGCTGCTTCCCCAGCACCCCGTGGTTAAGGGACTTTGCACCGTGTTTGCACTTCTCATCCAGGGCTCAAACCTTACTGCTGGGACACCCATGTCCTCATGCTGCTCCTATCTGCATGAAACCACCCTGAAATACTTATTATTGAAATTCATTTCCATACTTAAGGTGGGCTTATAGAAAGGTGGGGACAGACTTTTTAGCAGGGCCTGTTGCAGTAGGACTTGGGGTAATGGTTTTAAACTAAAAGAAGGCATGTTCAGACTAGATACAAGGAAAAAATGTTTTACAACGAGGATGGTGAGACACTGGCACATCCACCAGAGAGGTGGTGAATGCCCTATCCCTATAAACTTTCAAGGGCAGGTTGAATGGGGCTCTGAGCAACCTGATCTAGTTGAAGATGTCTAGGGTTTGACTAGATGATTTTTAAAGGTCCCTTCCAACCCGAATCAATCAGTGGTTCTGTGAAAACAGAGTGCCTCATAAAGCAGCACTTCCCTTGGGATTGAGGTCTCCTGTTCAGTACCCGAAGGCACAGCCATGTGGATCATTCAGTGCAATTTGGAGGAAGTCAGTTTAATTTTGACAGTGGCAGTGGAGCACTCTTGTATTGCTCCTGTTGGTAATTAAGAGGAAGCAAATCACAGGGGAGGACACTAAAAGTATTAATTAACAACACTTTCAATGAGAAAAAAGTTAGTAATTTTGGAAAGGTTGCTTTATGCCTGAAGTAAATAGTTAAATAAGGTAATCACACTGCTGGGCATTTGACAAATGCACACTAGTAAGTAAATGTGGGTATTGATTACACATTTAAAAAATCGCCAGAACCTCCGTGCTCTTGCAGGCATGTCCCAATTCTCCTGCTTCAAGCTTTGACTTCAAGTAGTGAAAAACACACTTAATTCCAGCCATGCAGACAACCACATTCACTCACTGGCTTGAGAAGTCCATGTGTGTTTCCCATCAACTGGAGTGCCCAACATGCGACCCCACAAAGCCACAATGGCCAGTTTGTGGCAGGCACACAGGGGAGCAGATCCCCCGACTGGGGCTGCTCACCCAGTGGGATGTGACAGCCAAGTGTAGAGGACTCCTGCTGGAATGGCAGGGCTTCTCCCCAGGACAGGCTTCCTTCTAGTCTTGCCAAGCCTCCTGCACTACCTTTACCACAGCACTACCAAAACATGCACTTCTTTTATGAAACCAACTGAGAGAGAGGCAGCAACTTTGCAACTAAAAAGGCTCACAGTTTCCATGGATGTTTGATCACCTTTTATCACAGCACAAATCATGAGGCAATTTGCTTCAAGCAGAGGATATTTTCCCCTCTCCAAACAGACAATAATCCAGTAAAAGAGCCCAATAGCAGGATCCTGGACAACGTGTGACACTGTGCTATTATCAGCATCCCACTGCTGTTCTGGCAAGGTACAGCCACACTCAGCCGATCCTCCTGACCGCATTCAAAGGCACAGCTTATTGGAGCCACAGCAGCTCCTCTGAGCTCAGTCTGCCATGCAAATACCACCAGATTTTTTATATTATCATGATACCAGGTGTCTTGTTTTATAACAAATTATATTCAGGCAAGTGAAGTTCAGTTATTTACTCCATACTGGTGGTGTCTTTATTCTGACAGAGGTTTTAGAGGCATGCCTTTATGCTGACAGAGATTGAGAAACACTAAAGAGCACCCAGTGAGTTCCTAAACCAGATGTATTCCTAAAAATGCTGGACTGGGTCACCTTCCATGTAAGAGTTACAGCACTGATAATTAAAGTACAGTTTGGCTTCAACTAGGCGAAGAGCATGTTTCTGCCCTTCCACACATGAACTCTCATGCTGCTTTTCTTTGGGATCCTGTCAGAAACAACCAGCCTTTAATGGCGCATAAAATTTAATTTTTGGTAACAAAAAGATAGCTAAACAATTTACACTGGCAGGGGCAGAAAGCAAAAGTAGGTACTCTGGAGCTTTTGGGGTCTTCCAGTGTCTTCCTTTTCTGGCCTCTGCTAATTATGTTTTTCTTTCACACTGACAATGCATTTTTCCATTGGAAAAAAGACTGCTTTTTTTGAGTCATCACTGCAGGAAATCTCCTGTTGTAGTGGGGTTCTCTCTGCCTGGCATTTGTAGCCACTGGCAGCCACCCCTTCTTCAGGGAAGATCCTATCTCCCAGTGGTGGCATTGAAATAAAAACACAGACATCCTATTAATAGCTAAACCGTAGACAATTCCAGATGTGGAATTTGGTTTCTGAAATTACAGATCCAACCAAGCCAGTCCTGAGCCAGTAAAATTCAGTTGTGTTTCCTCTGACTCATAACTGTTTTTTCAGAGAGATTTTTAGCAAAATTTCTTCAGCAATTCCTCTGCTGTTGCCTGACTCATACTGAAACACCAAAATCATTATTAAAGTGAAATCATAGCAAGGAGGGTGTGAATACTTGGTGTTTATCAGTTCAAAATGCTTTAAAAAACATATTTTGCTATGAAGCGTGCTTTGTCCAATAATTAAATACTATATTATTTACAAAAGCAAACAAAAATCTGTCATAGAAGGCACAGAGGAAGTTTAGCACTTAGGAAAAAAAAATAAATGTAAGGTTAATTTATTCTTCAATAAACCTTCGTTTATCCTTCTGGCACCTGTGTAATATTCATGTACAGCATCCCACCTGCTTTCAGTCTGAAGCCCCATCCATGACAGCAGGAAAGAGGGTGCTCAGTGTGAAGTATGAGCTGTTCAGATGTCCCAGGATGAGCAGCAGTACGAAGTACACAGCTGTGAGCAGTGATTCCTGGTCATGGGAGCAGAAATACATGCAGGGCTGGGGGCAGAGGTGTCTTCATAGCCCCCCGACAGTGCAAAGGGATGGGAGAGAGGTGTCAGGCTAGTTAGCAGGTCACTGAAGCCTGCACTCCTGAGGAAACACTCCAAACCTGCTGTGGTTTGCTTCTGTCACAAGGTGATCTGCTGCAGGAGGGTTGGTGGCATCTTGCAGGTGTCAGTCCACCACCCTCACTGTGGGTTTGCAGCGTGGAAGATACAACCCTTTGCCTGATGGAATGCTGTGCCTGGGAATAGCCTGGCCCCAGCTGCAGTGGGAGCCCCACTAAGCCACCCTGGGCTTTGCAGTGCCATAAAGCTCGGAGGCCTGTGAAGGTAGACCTCAAAGGCACTTTTTGGTGGAAAAAAATGTTGCAACAATGATTTCTTTGCTTTTTGAGTTAAAACTCAAAGTGTTGCTGCAAAAGAAGGGACTGAAAAAAATCCCCCAAGTCTGGGAGCTCGTATTTACCTTCTTACCAGCTCTGCAGATACTTAATTTGAATGTTGCTTCATCTCCTGTCTCCCTCATGTATCATCACTAATTAAAGTACACACTCTGCATTTACCCAAAGGAGGATGTGGGAGGCAGAAGAAGCTCAATCTCATTTGCTGGTGCTTCTGTATTGCCTCTGCAGAGCCACATGCAGGGAAACCAGGGTCCTGCTCGGAGCCTGGCAGCTGCAGCACAGACTTTTCCCTTCACTGCTCTCTGTGATGGAAATCCCCAGTGTGTGAGTGGCCTTTCCAGGGGAAAGGGTCCAGTGAAAGAAGGAGCTGTAACTCCCTGGGAAGGTGGGGTGAGCCTGATGAGGGCAGGAGCAACACCTTAGTATGGGCACATCTCCCCATACACCTGCTTTGGGTACTGCTCAGGCCCAGCTGAGCAGGCCAGAAGAACTGTGCCAGCAGCAGCCCCATAGGTCTGTGATTTGGCACCTCCATGCCCTCCAAATATTCCCACTAACTTCCAGCTCAAGCGAAATTCAAACAAAGCTTTATGCTTTATTTGGACACATCTTCCCAGCCTGAATCCCAGAGACACCCCTCTCACAGGCTGCCAAGAGCCCGGCCATCCCCAAACACACATCCACTCACTCTCAGCATCAAAATGAGGTTGCTGACTTCTCCCCAGCTTCTGGTTCCAGGCTAGAAGTCTCTGTCCTCCACTCTCCACTGCACTCCAGCTGCACCTCACCCCCATCCCAGCCAAAATGTGGAGGTATTTTTGGCAGTGCTCAGCTCTGCAGCCACACTGGGTCTCATGCTCCCAGCAGCCCCACCTGCCCCACGGTGCTACAGGTGGCATCAACCTGTAACAGGAAAAGGGAGACTTTAAAGCCTAAAAAAGCCAGGGAGGGAATACAGACACTTTTAGGCTCAGAGATTGTCTGTGACTCAAAAGATTCAAGGAGATAGTGTCAGAGGAGGACATGCTGAACTCAGTGTGTTTACCATTTGGACAAAGTCTTTCCCTTGTCCCCATCTGAAGTTCTAGTGCATGCTTTGCTCTACATGAGTGAAATGCATCCATGTCCATAAAAGCTATGGAAAAGCACTGCTGAGAACTTCTACAGCTCTGAATAATTAATTCACAGAACTATAAAAAGCTACAAGGGAATGAAATTTAGAAAAATCTAGTTTTAGGATAATTATAGTTCAAACCAGGAGAGCACTTGGACCCAAGACAGATGCATTAGTAGGACAACTGAGCATAGTGGATCAAATTCAGACTCAGCAGAACTGCATAGTCTTGTAGACAGCTCCTCCTGGGGTGGATTCAGCCCAGGGAGAGAAAGCAGCCCCTACAGATAACTTGATGAAGTGAGTAGAAATCTAAAATAACACCTCTTAGTAGGGAAGGCATAAAAGAAAGCAGTACAATTGTTTCAGGTTAGCATTCATGCCCTAGGTGTAAATAGGGAGTGATATTTTCTGAAATATTTTGTTATATGCTAGTTTAACCTGTTTTCCTTCTACCCAGCTTCCACTGCCATGTCTACTGTGTTCCCACTGTTCATAAAATCCCAGTTTGTTTGCAGACCATATCACGTGTAGGCTTTTTTCAAAGCCCCAGATGCTGGAATTCATGTGTTGCTTGCAGACACAGACCTTCATTTTCCTAACCAGTTATATTTCTAGCCCATGCTTTTCATGGCAACTTTGAAAACATTAACCCTGAGCCCTGAGGCACCAGCAAGCAAACGCAGAAGTTTTCTTTCATTTTCCTTAGTTTAAAGCCAGTCATTACTGTGCCCAGTTAGATATTGAATCCTTGGGACTACCCATTTAACTCACCCCTCTCAGGAAGGGAGATGTGGGATTTTTATAGTTTATGTGCTGACACATGTAGTCAAGCTATGTACTGGGCATGTTTTAATTGAGTGCTGGAGGAGCCAGTGTTGCGTGACTGGTTTATGGCAGACATCATGCAATGCCAGTGCCCTCAGCATCTCGGAGGGCTCCACAAGACTCTGCACTGGATCCCCCAGACCAACTCTGCCTTTACTTGTTGTTTTCTGGTAAAAGAGCATACCCACAGAGAGACAGGATTTTATTGCTTTTTCTTAGTAACAGCAGCAGATCACCTGAGAATTCAGTTTTATGCAAGCCAGAAGTCGCAGGCTACTCACAGACCAACAAGGAGATTATCACCACTTCAGAGGAGCTGTTTTAATGTCCGGTGTCCTGTTTGGCACGGGACCAGGTGCTTCCAGTCATACCTCCTGACTGAAGACATATGTGAATTGGCAGAGGGGTCTGTCCTGTGTCTGCTCCTATTTCCACAAGCTCCCTGTTATGGCATTACTCATTACCAGTCCAAAGTTACTGGGCACAGCCATAGCACACTATCAAACAAGGGCTCTTTTCATAGTGGTAAGCTATGATTTTCTAGAGACTTCATTTATTAAGAGCATTGGTGTGTTCCAAAGCAAAAGGCTCTCCTATATGCCATTGCCCTTCAATGTGCTTAAGAGGGGTATGTATTATAAGCAGATATCCTCTCCTTCATTTGCAGATGCAGGAGCTGTTCGACATTACATGGAGCAACTGGAGAGCGGAAGCAAGCGTTACTGTACCAGTCAAAAATGCATCCAGCTCTGCTGTGGGGTTCCTGCTCCAAAGGGAACAAAATCCATTTGTCTGAAACTCAGCTGTTTAGAGCTCTGAAGTGGGTGGCAGATAAAGAATCACGTATTTCCCTTATGTCCAGAAACATTAGGGTCAATTAAAGAGAAAAGCATCTGCTGAGGGTTCAGATGATGGAGAAATGGAGAGTATGCCTATCAGCTTATGGATAAAGCAAAGCAGGTGGGAGCTGTGGGCAGGATAAGGGCAGAATGACAATTCAAAACAATGATGACAAGATGGGGAAAAGGTCTGGGAAAAGGATGTGGTTCAGTAGAGACGCGTGTGAGGTAGGAGGGAACAATCAGCTGTGCAAACACAGCCTGGGTTCAGCTGCCAAAAAAAGAGATGAGAGGGTGGTTGTGGATTGCAGAGTGAACATGAATCAACAATGTCATGTTGTGCAGAAAGTAGATGTTCTAGTGTGGATATAGTAGGAGAAGAGCCCATACAATGGGAAATTACCCTTCCACACCAGACAGAGTGATGTGCTGTGGCTCAAGGAGTGGAGCTTGCAGAGAGCCCAGCTGCCAAGCAGGGGCGGAAAACATTCCAGGAGCAGAGACTGACTGAATAGGGGTTTAGCCTAAATATGTGAAGCCTGAAGGGAAACATAATCTTCCCTCTATGTAAAATGTTGTCATAAATGGATGTCTACCGTGAACAGGAGCAATGAGCTTGAATTCAAGCAAGTAAAATTCAGTGCATGCATGGGAAAAAAATCCTGCAGGTAAGGATAGCAGCTAGGGGGATGGAAATTTCCATCATCCTACGGACAGGTCAGACAGGGGGTGGTTAGAAATGATAAAGTAGTACAACCTACCTTGAGGCTGGAGAATAAATTCAATGAGCCCTTGTGACTCTTTCTAGCCCTGTTTTTCTGTGATTTATCAGAGGATTCACAGCTGCAGTTTTCCATATTTTCACAGTTTAAAAATGTAGTTCCACTGGCCAACACCACAGTGGAGATGTCGGGAGAAAGTGGAAGCCCACTTGTCTAAGCCCAGTGACACCTCACCACTTTTGAAGCAAAGCCGCCAGGAAGTCACCAGCAGGCTTTGCTCTGGTCTCCTCTGAAGCTGAGAAAGTAATTCTCATAGCTTTTCTCTCCATTTTTGTGGAGCCAAAATATCAACAACAAATTACAGACAGGTCAAAATAAGAGCAGTATTTCAGTTCAGCTTCCAGGTTGTTTAACTGTTCTCTCTTCCATCATTCCTCATCAATCTCTAAGTCTCTTCAAAGTCAAGGTTAAAGAAAACCCCCTCAAATTCCTGTCCTGGAAGTGCCAATCCCAAGGTCTTCACTTTTGTGAATTTATTCTGCTTTTGCTGCAGAAATGATTCACAAATTGAAATTTATGTGGCCTTTCAGTCTCCCAGAAGCTATTATGAATATGTTGGCTCAGATCTAATTCCTTCATTTGCTATTTTGGAGGGAAGCAGCCTTCTTCTGCTTAATAGCATGGTGGGTTACACAGAAGGACAAAGCACCTCAAAAGGTGCCTCACCTCTTCACACATACGCACCTCAAAAGGACAAGAGAGAGTGACCAGAGATGCAGCAAGGGAATCAAGCAAGACGTTTTCTTTATGAGGGTGAAGAGTCAAGCATGGGACATGTTACCCAGGGAAGCAACGTTTTCTCTATCCTGGAGTTTCAAAATTCAGTGGAATGAGGGTGTGGACAATCTCACCTAACTTTGAAGTTGATCATACTGTGATCAGAGGTGGGACTAAGACCCCAGATGACTGTTCTATGCTGCCAACAGAGTTAAACCAGAAATTTCCTAAGTGCCAGCAGAATTTCCCATACTTTTTCATATCTAGAACATACTTTTCCCCTGTATTTAGGTTGCCGATGGTTAAGGTGTGTCTCCAGGCTGCCCCAGTCGTACCCAGTGCCACCAAGCAGCTGGCCCAGGGCTTGCTGCTGAGTCTGTTCCACACCACATCCCACCCCTCATCTCTTCTTGGCTCACTTCTTTGTCTGGATTCTGTCTGGAGACTTGTTAATAAGGACAAACATCTCATTTGCTTGTTTTGTTTCATGACAACAGAAGAGCTACATATATCAGTATGGTCTTTAAAATAAAATTTAAAGAAAAGAAAAATGAACATCCTTTCTTTCATTGCTGCGCCACTGCAGCGTAGCAGAGCACAATTTATGCCAACTCCTCTCACTTTCTTATAGCATTTGTTGGGGTTTTAGGGCCTTATTAAATCCACCAAATGTCAGCTGGAGAAGACACCATAGCAGTAAAGGCTGTAGTCAGAACAATCTCAGAATGCACTTTGCAAATACTGAAAAGCATTGTCCCTACCTGAAAGAAGAAAAAAAAAAAAGTGAAAATCACCAGTGTGTTACTCGGATCAAAATGAGCACATATTTTTACGTAGGCTTTGCTTACAACTGCACCAAACAGTTTTTGCCTTCACTGTATCTGCTGGATGTCTATCTGTGATTACAGGTCACCAGGAAGGGCAGAAGCCATTTTGACTTTCAGAGCCTGGGTGATTTGGCAAAATAGGGCTATTAGGACATGACTGTCTTGTAACCAAGCCAATTTTAGTGCAGCTCTAGGAGCTCTACACTGATGCAACCATGACAGTATATGTAAGGAAACTACCCTGTCTTCTTGCAACACTTTTCTGACTATTAGCTAGACAATAAATTTTTAGGAGTATTCTATTTCTTTGCGTAGAGGTCAGATATCTAAAGCCAAGATGATGTTTAAAACCAGCACAGAGACTTCCTGGTTAAAGCACTAAAAATGTGAGCAAAATGAACATACCTTTACATCCACCATTGTAAAGGAATATGCAAGGCTGACAGGGCTTCCTTCACCTCCATGGCGTGGCTCTGCTGAAAAGAGGGGTGCTTAGTCGTAGGTGGTGCTAAAAGAGCCTTTCCGGGTGCTTGCATAGGCAAAGGATGGACGAGACAATCGATCTGCTTGAATTTAAAAAGACAGATTTATGAAGAATAATTGCCTTCTAACTTGGCAGACAATATGTACTGCCTAGAAGGGACTCACAGCTGTGTCCTGTTCTCATGGAGTTAACCGAGCTTAGAAAAAAACATTTGATCTATTCTTCCTTCCTTAATTCAACATAGCTGGGAATCTCCCAGGATATTTCTATTTGAGTTGCAGCAGGCTTTCCATTTTGATGCGCTGGCAGTGAATATCTGTCACACTGATGGCATTTTCTACATGGAAAGTATCACCAACACTTACAGTAGACAGTAGCATATACATCACCCAAATGGCTGTTTGTTGTGTGTTGTAGGAAAAGCAAGACAGGCTACCTTAGACTATTAATGCAGGTCGCCTTGAGCAACATGAGTTTTTGCAGCCAGATTCCCAGATTTTGTATCATTTCTGAGCTAGATTGACAGCTCTGGCATTTAGCTTCATTTAAAGCTAACACACAAACTAAGTACATAACAAATAGATCAGGCAGCAGCACCACTCATGTTCCTAACAACCTTCCAAACTTCATCCATCATTTCCTGCAACTCCATGCAAAGATGCCTGGCTCTCACCTTTTAAAAAGACAGATTTTTCATTTTTAAATTTCATATTTGCTCAGTACTTGAACACAGCTGGAAAATTCCTGCATAACCTTCTTCCCGGGGAAGAGGAGGCGGCAAAATCCCCTGCAGGAGCTCTTGAAAAGTGACCACAGAATTAAATGAGTTATACAAAACCACAAGCCTAGAAGAAGAAAGAAAGGTCAATTTCATCTCCAAACTTAAGCTTTTTTCCTTCTTTCTCTGTTTTTTCCTTCTGGAGACACAATGCTGCTTCATTAGGCCTATGCTGATGGTATCAGCACTGAAACCAGCATTTATAGAAATATGATGCAGCCACCAGCAGAACCAGTTTGCAAACCCTCTCAAGTGTTACCTATCTGCCCTGACTCAGACTCTGAAGCTCATAATTTATGTTCTTTCACTTATATGAAGAACATGAGTAAAGTTGTAGAATCGTATTTCCAATGTAGACCATTAGTACTCACAGAAAAGTCTGTCCCATGGAAACTGTCTTCAGGAAAGTGTTGCTCAGGCGTGAATCCTAAGTTCTCTGGGTATGTTAAGCACCATTATTTCTTCACTGAAAATGTGTCTTGAGGCTGGTTTCCCTAATGCAGATCTTTGCAAGCAAGAAAAAGCCCGTTGTGCTACACACTGTATCTGTAAGGCTCTGTTGGATGTAGAGGAACCAAGACATTGCCCAGGTCCATGTTAGGCCTCTGGTCCATGCCAACTTCTCCCTTCACTCTGTGGGAAGGAAACCCTGAGCTTGGTCCCAGCCTGGGGACTGAGACTGAAGGGGACACATCCAAGGAACTGCTCTGTTTTAATCTTGGTCCAAGTGCAGGTGAGGCAGCACTCAATATGAAATTCACATTAATATACTGCTAACATTAAATTGTTAGATTATATGTTTCTGCTAAATGCAGTATTTGAGAGTTTTGAAACCTGCCCAGTTTTAAAAGTAAGACCCCAACACACTTTGTATTGATATGGTGATCAGAAAGGGCAGTTTAGGCCATCTCTGCCAGAAAAGCATTGCCTTGGAGGGAAACTTTTCAGTCTTACTTGAAATATCTCTTCATTTCCCTGAGAGGCCATCCAAAGGTCTGTTTCGTGACCTGCATATTCAACTTCTTCTGGTGCTTACAAGACATGCATATGCTAAATGCATGCAAATCTCAAAAAAGGCTTCAGGAAAAATTTCCAAATGAGTAAATTCAATTAACCAAGTTTGCTCTTCCAAATTCATTGGGTTTTTTTTCTAACAGTCTACAAACAACCGTTCAGTCACCATGGGATGGTTCATATTGCATCCTATCAAGGTGGTCAAACTCAGGATGTAATTGGCAGTGCAGAAGAGGTTCCTCCCCTGTACGAATGTCATGACTGCACTCAAGAGAGGTCTGAGAGCCAACAGCCCCTTGACTGCTGCTCTGGGGGCCTGCTGACACTGCTCAGTGGTCTCCTGGCCCTCATTCCCCAGCAAGGGTGCACCTGATCTCCCTGAAAGATGAATCATCTTTCACAAAAGCCTCCCTAGCTGGATTCAAGAGCACTGATCTTGTATTGGAAATGTATTGCTCTTGCAAACGTTACCTCCAAAAAATACTTTGCAGAGATTCAAGGCTGCTTTTTCAAACCAAGCCTGCATCAGTCATTCACAACTGAAATACTGCTGCTCACATCTCCCTGACACTGAATGGAAGCACAAGGCACCCCACACACACCCCTCCATCCTGCTTCCTTCATGACTCAGCTGCATCCCTCACTTCTTTGCCAGCTTTTCATTCTTCTCCCAGCCAAGGTATCACACTCAGTCTGTGCTCCAGCTGCAGGACTGCACTTTCCTATGATCAGTGCCCTGTGGCTACCCACTAATTTTAATACCTGCCTTGTCCTTTAATTATGTCTCTGCATCAACCCTGCTCAAATGCTGTCAACCCTTCACAGTCCTTTCCTCAAGCAGAAAAGCAGACCCTTGACTCAGATGGCAATAAGTGCTAGGGTTCACCATATATGGTGAATGGATCACTTCAGGTTTAGCATAGAAACACACAGAGCTCTATTTTCTGCTGTCAGAGTTAATACAAAAGGTATTAAATTCAGTATCTCCTGTCTCCTGTACTTCTCTCCCTCAAAGTGTCACGCATCCTGCAGTATGATGTGCTCTGCCAATCTGTCCCAGTTCTCTTGATGAAGCTTGGAAAAGCAATTCATTCCTTAGCTGATATTATATAAGATATTAGAGTGTTCTGAAACATGTCTGCAGCATTTTGATGGTATTGTTCAAAAGCTATCACTAGAGACTAGTCTGCTTAATATGGCAGCAGTGTTCCTCAGTGTGGCTTGTCCCACACAGTGACAGAGGAGACCTTGCACTGAAATGTCTCAGCGCTTTTCTGCTTCCCTCTGATGCACTAGCCCGTCATCTCTTGTGTGTATGAGGCACCTCAGTCACATCTGTGTTCCACCCCAAAGCAGTCCTTACCCCACTGGGCTTCTTCAATCTGTGAAGCCCTTCAAACTCAGCTCATGGAGTTGACAGCAAACTCTTGCCTTCTATGTAGGAGGACATTCACATTTTACTTGATGTTATTTCCAGTCCATTTGCTGGGGAAGATGCTGAAGAAACTCACCCATCCTGAATTTGATCTTAGAAAGTCATATGTTCCATTGATTACAGACCCACCTGCCTCCCCACCGTCTTCTCTTGCTTCATATCCCAGCTCCTTAAGTGCTTTTTTGCCCTGCTCCTGTTCCTACCACCCAGATTACCCTGTCTATCTCTACATCTGTTCTCCACTCACTAGTCTGTCTCCACCTGCTTTTCACAGCTTTGCCTTATGCATCCATATGCTTGAACTGCAAGTGTGGCATTTCTTCATCCTTGGCTCCAATGCCCAATTACAGAGGAAGAGTTCCTGAGACTATGCTGGGCTGGAGCCTTAAGTCCGGAGATGAAATCATCCGAGAACTTACCCGCAGCACCATATATCTAAAGTGTAAGTGAAATAGTGATTTTTTTTCAGAGGTTTATGTCTTGGCCAGATTTGAGGAGAGGGAAAAATGAAAGCTGATCCAGTTGCAAATCAAACCCTCCTACTGAGCTTCATTTCCTGCTCCAAAATGAGGCACTGCAGTTCAGGCTAAAGAGCTCCAAGAATTCTGACTTAAGGAAATTAAACTGGTTTGTGTCAGACTTTTTCCAAATTTGATGGATCAAATTTGCTGAAGCTTGCAAAGCCATCAACCCCTGGGATAGGTAGTACAGTATGTAATTCATTTGGATTCAATCTTATTTGACAAGGCAGAATCAACCGAAAACAAGAGTTGAGAACAGAAATTGTTTAGTAATTCTAAATTCACACAGCTGTGCAAATTTAAATGTTCTTCTCCTCCAAGAGTCTGGAAGCACAGAGAAAAGGTAATGAAATACAAGTTACTAGTAGCAATCTTCATATTTAGTAACATAAAAGATTAGATGCTAAACAAGGTTTATCTCAAGTGCCAGAAAAAAAAGTCAAATTTTGTGTCCAGCAGTAATCTTCAGCCCCTTCTAAATGCCCAGCTACAGTTTCTGAAAGACAAAAAATGCAAGATTGAGTTAGAAGCCGGTGGAAGACCTTCCATGGTCATGTGTTACAGCTCCAGGATCCCATGCTCAGTTACCCACAAAAGGTATTTCTCTGTTTTACCCTGCACCATGCTGCAGAACATGACATTTTCAAGTAATTTGGGCCTTTCATGGCTTTAGTTAAACCTCATTTAGAAGGGGGTTCTTGCCTCAAAGCAAAGCTGACATTTGTTCTCTTTTGTTGATGGCAATTACACGGTTACAGAGCATTCAACAGAGCAGACACCCAAAATTTGCCTTCTGAATGTTACAACAACATGAATCAACAATATTACTGCTCTGTCACCAGCACAGCTTTTCCCCAGCTTGCTCTTTCCATCTCCACGGTTCACATAAGCAGGTGCCATTAGTGTCTCTCCAGCAGCAGCAATAGCTGCACTCTCTGGCTCCATTCCCACCCCAACCCCATTGCCGCAGGATGCTTTTCCCAACCCAGTCCTCTTTCACACGTGCAGACAGAGTTAATGGTCTCTGAACAAGAGTGGGAGCTCTGTCTTCCATTTAGTGAGTACCTGCAGCTCCTTTCCAGAGGAGCCCGAGGCACTAGCTTTTCTGGATTTGGGGATCTACTCTACCCATCTGTCGATGGTAAATGAGGAAAACCCAATACCTCTGCGTTAGGGATCTGCTAGACTTTGTTTCAGCTCTTTATGCAAACCTTTCTCCTTGCAGATCACAAGTTGCTGGACTATCCCCACATCCATGAGCCCAAGTTTGCTCTGAACCTCTTTACACAGCACAGCCCCTGAGCAGGCGGCTTCATCCCACCACCCTCATCCTCAGCCACACACACTTTCTCCAGCTGCTGGCACAGCCTTAGAGAGGACTCCAGCACTGCAGAGGCCCCTTTGCCACTCCACCTTCACAACTTCATCCTTGCTGACATCACTGTGGTGAGTCGGGGTGTTACTGTGTCTGACAATAAACCCTTGCAAACACCCACCTCCAAACAACCGAGCAGGGTCAGCTGCAGATGGCCTCTTGCAGACCCTCATGGAGTTATAAAACTCACACAGCGTGACTGCAATACCTATACAGCACATTAGCCACGTCTTCCACTGCACAAAATTTTAACACTGAGAGCCAGAGAGCATCTTCAGTCATTTACCACAAAGAATGACACAAACTTCAAAGAGAAACTACAGCTGCAAGTCTCAGTAATTCAGAAGAAAATATGCTCTTTCAAGAATCCATACATATATCTTCTCACATTATGTAAAATTAATTTCCGTATCAGACAAAGCCAAAGAATTATTAGGATGAAAGGTCACTTAAAATGATCTGTGTTACTGATTTTATCAGACACTACTTACAGCTTTAAAAAAGTCAATGCCATCTAATAGTGTCCATATTTCATCTGCTGAGAAATCTAATACTCTCAGAAAGGAAGCAATATCAGACTGCACGGTCAGCCTTACGTGGGAGAAATACAATTCTGAGAAACAATAAGAGAAAGAAAATTGTGGAACCCAGCTAATATGTTGCATTTATACACGGAAGGAGAGAAGAGGAAGGAGAGAAGAAACAAAATTATTGTGATAAATAGTGAGAACATCTTACAAATAATGCAGATGCCAGCATAAGATATTCTTTATGTCTGGAGCTGGTAATGAAAGAGATGAAGATTGGTGCAATGTCACTCCAGGACTATGAGAGCACTGTTCACCCTGTCAATAATCCCAGCTACAGAGTGGTGTGCGTATGCAGAAGGTATCGGTTTCTGAAATTCAGGAGAGCAATGGTAGCGGTCTCATATTAACATCTCTTTTTCCCAAATTTTATGTTGTGCACCTCCACCCACATGCTGCCGTTGACCCTCTGGTAGCATCCAGATGCCCTAACTTGGGGTCCTGCTGTGTGAGAAGCTGCAGTTTCTGCTGGCAAAGGCTGTGGCTGCTCCCAGCAGGTACCCACACGTGGGTGAAGGGCAGGGAGACACACACAGTGCCTAGGCAGCAAGAGAATCCTGAAAAAGGAGCATGTCTTTTCTTCATTCAAACATACCCATAAATGCAAGCACAAGGAAACCTAACTAGATTTATCTAATAGCAGTGAATATCTCTCTCCAAGGGATAATTTTGCCTCTAAATTGGCAGCATTTGTGTCAGAGCTTGCTTACTCCCTCACCCAGTCCAAGGCAAGATCATGCATGCTTCCATGAACTGCATCAAGTGGCAATAAAAGCAGAGTAAAAAAGGTGCTCCTGCCTCCTGTCAAAAGGAATGCAACTATGGCACATCGTGTCACCATACACGGAAAGACAGAGCGTGTTTCTGCACCGAGACAGAGGAGCTCAGTACTGGGTACCAAGTTGCCTTAGTTACTGGTTCCCAGCTGCTGTGGCTGATTGTCTCCTTTGGTGTGGACACAGACACCTGAGGACCTTCTCCACCCTTGCAAAGCACTTCACCTCATCATCCCCAAGGGCCAAGACAATGCAGCGTGGCCAGCCTGGTCCCTGTGCTAGCAGCTGTCCCCTCCCCGCCACCAGCTGCCAGGGCTGGGAGAGCTGGGCACAGGAGGTGTTTCCAGCAGTGCTCCCACCACAGCTGCGGTTCCACCTGTCCCCACATTCATTCACACTTCCTCGTGCGCTTGCAATTATCCCTTCCTACTGCCCGGTGGGGGTTGCCCCCAGGGAAGGGCGTGGTCCTTTCTGAGCTGCTCGAAGCTACCCAGACTGGCAGAACCTGGGCAGAGATCTAGTCCTTTCCTCCTATTTTACTGCATGCCACTCCTTGTTCCTGTTTTGCATTAAGAGATATTTTTTTCTCCTCCTCATTTCATGTTTTAAAAAATCAGCTTTGTCAGTGTTCTGGCTGCCTGAGCTACTGCAGGAGCACTGCATTAACTCAGGGGGCAATGCTACCAACACAAGGTTTATTTTGAAGCTGGTAACACCATTACAGGTATTTTGCTTTGGCAAGTTTAGTACATGAGATTTCAGCATTTAACACCCTTCCTTCACATTGTAGTTCTAAGGTGGGTGTTTTTTGTCTTTACATTTTTAATCTGCTTTTAAGAGAAGCTCCATCTTCTTGATCTGGTCCATCCACAAAAATACCACAGTCAAAAGAAATCTGCCTGATTGTACTACATCACGGATTTGGGGTGAGAACATCTGCTGTCAAATTCTGCCTCAAATCAGCAACTGAGATACTATCTTCCTAATCGGGCAGTCTGTTGTATTTTGCTCTAAAAAGCTATATGTGATAAAAACAAGTCAGCTGACTCCCTGAAACTTTTAAATTATTATCTATATATGCATCTTATGATCAAATCTAATGTGTCTTATCTGAATGCTTACCGCAGTGCCTTGTTATCCCAACTTAAATCTAGTTAGGAATGTTATTCATAATTGTTATTTTAATAGGAATCCACTCCTAGAATTACCCGTCTGATCAAGACTTCTGTTCAGTGGATGAATTTCATGGTCTTGCAGAATTAGGCCTTACATTATCACAATTATGTGCAGAAATTACATGACCTTGTTTTGTATTTCCCTGACATGAAATTTTGTGTTTCCTATTAGTTCTAGATTTTTATCTGATAGCACAGTGATAATTTCTTCCTGAACACCAAATATAGTGTACTTGGCAATTACAGACTCAGAAAAGAAGCAATTATTTTGCTTACAATGCTTTATGAATTAAGTTCACAAAGGTTGAGACAGAGGTGTCAGCTATTCTCCATACAATCTGATATTTGCATGTTAATTGAATCCTCCTCCAAGAAGGCCACCCTGTTTAGCTCATCAGAGAAGAAGCAAGAAAGCTAATTCATGCCTCAGAGGGGATAGATGAAGAAGCGCAGCCATTACCAGAACGAACAATTACCAAAATGAACAATTACCACGTTTCTTTTATATTAGAGGTAAAACACACAAATGTGCATAAACAAGGCTCAGTCCATGGCTGTTGTCAGTGGGCCTCCTTTGCAGTCAGTGGGGTTATGTGGATTTGTGCTGGCTGAGAATCAGATCAGTGCTGAAAGAGTCCAGGAGGAGCCTATGGAAATTAAGGAAGCTCTCAGTGCCAGACCTCACCTGGCAGAAGCTGCAGCGTTTGATGGCCATTTGCATGTCACTACCAAGGTCCCTAAAAATCAAAACTTGCCCAAATTCAGGGTGTCAGAGGCATCACCAAGAAGGGAATACCTGGTTTGTTCCAAATCAGGAGACCTCTGTTACCAATGCCAAAGTTTAGCTGGAATAGCTGCTAAATTGCATCTGGATTTAGCCAGAATATACTCAAGTACACAGCTATTTGCCTGTATTTTAACCTATTGCCATAAACCAATATTGTGTGTGACTGTCTGGCTCTAGTGGTATCTTGCTCACAGACTTGGAAGCAAGATTACGAGATTATTTTGGTTCCATTGTTCTCTGAGCTGCTGGATGACCCAAGAATGCTGAAGGACACCTACAGTGGCAGCTCTCTCCTAAAGGGTGGAC
The DNA here is from genome assembly GCA_013397755.1 of Cnemophilus loriae. Classification (NCBI taxonomy): domain Eukaryota; kingdom Metazoa; phylum Chordata; class Aves; order Passeriformes; family Corvidae; genus Cnemophilus; species Cnemophilus loriae. Next base: position 3,086,711 of record VZTF01006238.1, on the reverse strand, counting down.
TCTGACCACTTGCAATCTTCATCAGTTTCAACAAGCTCCGTCAACTGCAGATTGAAACAAATTAATTTTATTAATATCTTGCATAAATTACTTAAAGTTAAAAAAATAATAATTCTTATTTTCTAGCATTCACCAGGATACAACATTTTAATACTTAATAAAAGATTGAGATACATGAGGTACTATCTGAGGACTGGTGGATAAACTGTATCTGTACATCTGGCTTGTAAATTTTTATTGTAGCTCATAATTTTCCTGTTGTAAAATATGAGTTGAAGATTTGTTCTTTGCATGTGACTTTTTTCCTAGGTAACTCAAGTCAAGTTTGTTTGTCTAAAATACAGATACAAACCACAATAGCAACTTTAAAAAAACCCCCCAACAATTATTTTGGTTGTATAGTCCTTAAATCCTTAATGAAACATGATTGCCAATGAAAAAGTTTCTTATTTATTAACATAGGCGTTTTCTATGGTAAATGAATTGGACTGGTCATCAGTAACCACAGGGTCCTTCAAGACATTGAAACCATTAAAACTGCTCTCCTCACATCCCACTTCTATGAGAATGCAGAAAAATTACACTTGTTTTTTCTATTTTGAAACAGTTTTTCAGCTTTCAATTAACTTGTCTTTGAGCTCAACTAGATGAACATGCTGAAACAAAAACCCCCCTGAATTCCTGCTGAGACGAAATAGCTGTAAAACTGTCTTATTTTGAAAAAAAACCCTTGTTTGAGATGCTCGTGTGGTGACTTTTATGAGCTTTATTATCTTTCTTTTTCTAGCTTTGAAAATAAGCAATGTCATTCATAAGTAGTCGATTTCATTTCCATCAACTTAAATTCTCAGCTATTATAGCAAATTCTGCCCAAATACACTTCTCATAATTTCATATCTCAAAACAGATCTTCTGTTTCATTATTTGCTTCTTACAAAAATCTGGTTTAAATAAATATCTTTTGTTTTTTAAAGCAACATAATTTTCTATAATGGCAAATTAAATTCACTGTGGATAAATAGACAAGAGAAGAACAGCTCTTGCTTTACTTCCGTGATAGTGGTTTCTGAACAATCCGTTACTCCTCAGGAAAAGGGATGCTGAAGTTAGAATAGATGTAATGAGCTGTAAAGAGCTTGAATAATGATATAAAAAAATGTTGCTGCTGATACAGTTATTTAGAACAAAAAAAACCCTGAAGAATTTCAGAAGGACCTCACTGGGCAGTACTTGGGCAGCAAGCTGGTAGGTAATTTATGGAGAAATACATGGTGACACACATGGAAAAAATTCTAATCCTGCCTAAGATGAATTTTAAATTATTTTTTCCATATGGTTAATAGATGGGATAGCTTTTGAAACATTGAACACAGTCGCAGTTAGAAGTAGTGATCATAAAAGTAAGGAGAGGAGCAAAGAACAGTAAAGAAATTGTCCTAGTGGGGCTGGTGCCATGCAGAGAACTTCTCCAGGCCACAGTGAGTGGGGTCAGGTGCCCTTCACCTCCAGCAGCATTGATGAGCTGGGAGAGACACAAGGAAGGGCAGTGAAGGTTCAAGACACTGATCATCTTCAGGTCAGTGAGCCAATAGATCAGAGGCACCACAGAGAGCTCCAGAGTCCAGGTGGGACAGAGAAGGCAAGCAGGATGATAATTTCTCAGCCTGTCTCCTATCAGTTTTATTTAATGCTCTCCAGCTGGACAAATTTTTGAGAGTGCAGAAAATACCTGATTACGCAACATCTTTAGAGCTCCTTGCCACGGGTTACAAAAAGCTTGTGGGTGCAAAAAATGGAGTTACACAAATCTGGAGGAGGACAGGAGCCCACTGAAGAGTATCAACCAGGAGGAATACCACCTGTGCCTCTCAACAGATGGGAGGTGCAGATGGAAAGAACGTGTGAACGTGTTGCCACACGCTCACTCTCTTGCTTCACTCTTCTATAGCTTTGAAAATAACCATGTTTCTGGGAAGGGCTGGATCATCACCTAGGCAGGTTTATGCACTTGAGCAATTCCTTGTGCCTGAAACTGTAACCTATATTGTGGTATTATTTGTCATGTTTTACCAGGCAAATCCATTCTCTAAGTATGATACCAGCATCATGCAGATACTGGTGACATCTCAAAAATTAAATAGGAAATACTTCTAATGGAGCAGCAAGCAATGTTTACTTTTCATTTCTATTTAATATGTTTAATTCTGGTATTGAAGATAACAAAATCTGTGAGGGTGCTTAAGCATTTGCAATCGCTGAATGATTTCAGAAAGTAATCAGAAACCTGACTATATTAGTCTGATTGCTGCAATAGGAAGAAAAGATCCAGTTATCAAATAAGCCATAAAAGCTTCAAGTATCCTTGACCACTGCCTGCCTCCCTCGCACAAAACATATTTTAGTATCTCCAGATCAGAAAACAACCCTGATACTCAGCATCCAAATGGGACATCTATATCTTGACTGGAACTCTACCCACATATGTTATTTAAATTTCCAAACTGACAGCAACTTAGAAGGAACTTAAAACAACAGAAACCCAACACTGCCTTTCACTTACCCAGGCATTAATATTAACCAAATGGGCAACAGTGCATAAGAAGAGCTTTTAGCCATAGGAACATAACCTTGCAATATTAGCACAGGTTTGCATCTTTAAATTAATAAGCTATTTCTACACTTTACCAGAGCAAGCACTGGGACACTTTGCTGCTTAAGGGTTTGTAGAGGTGTCAGTGCAGCGGGAGACACGAGAAGATCTTTCATATCTAGGTCTCATTATTTTAAAAGAATGTTATAACCTAGTCTTGATTGCTGAAAGTGTCTTCATCCAGCCTCTCGGCGTAGTGTGGCCAGCAGCAGTGCTTGCTGCCTCCAGCTGCAGTGGCTGGACTGTGGAGGAGGGCTGGGAAGCCTGCCAAAGCCTGCAGCTGTTCGCTGGATGTGACAAGAGGGCACGATGAGCAGAGGCAAGCTAAAGATGGCAAAGAGAGAGGGTAAGGGACAAAAAAGAGTGCCTCAGTCTCTCCATTTTTTCTGGTTCAACATCTCATTCGCAACGTTAATGATATCAGCAGACTCATATTTAGCCCTTTGTTTCATCAGTTCTCAAGCACTTTGTGTAGAGAGGCAGAGCCACCTCTCCTCCAGCCCATTTTCTGCCAGTGCATTGCACCACCATGCACCACCCAGGCATTCAGTGACAGCCCAGCTTCACATCTTACTTTCTTACAGACTTGTGCTAAGAACATCTGCCAGGAACAAAACCAGTGTTTATCCAGTAGGTTTCAAGAGCCAAAAGGTTCCTGATTTAAATCTTCCCAAGTGTTCTCCTCCCCACAAAATTAGTGTTTTGCTCTCAGGGAAACAGACAACTGAGCACTGATCTCTGCACTTTGGTCTGAAAAACAAGAAGCACTTGCCTGAAACCAATTCAAATGAACTAGACTGTCCACCACTGGACACAGTTCAGATGTTAATAATGTGGGAGTTGACAGACGGGAAGAAAGAGAAAACATTTCCTTCCCCTTCTTTGCCATGACCTTGCTTTCCTGGCAGTTTGGGAAAGGGGGCCCTGTAACAGTTGGGATGTGAGTGAGCTGGAGTATGTGGCCCCCAAAGGAGAGCAGGAGAGGGGTGTTCATGGCACACCCCCTCCCAGAACAGAAGTCAAGCAGCTGAAGGATACCTCTGAAAGCTGCAGAGCAGCCAAATTGAGGAGGGATTTCCCAGGTAGCCCAGGAAAGAGTCGTTCAGAGAAGCCTTTGCGTGAAACCAGATGGCCCTAAAGAGTCCCTATCTGTGGGACCATGACAGGAGAGCTGACCCAAACATGCAGATAGATAACCCCAGCCCAGGGAAACTGCTTCCTGGCTCCAGACCAAGACAATGCCCCCTATAATTTCTTAGTTAAATGTGGATGGCAGAATCCATCAAACCAAACCCTTAACCAGACAAAGGTCACTTATCTCCCAAGAGTACTGTGCACATACTATAGTGAAAACAGATGCTGTTTACATCATTATTAAAAAATTGTCAACAAGACTGATGAGCCAAAAAAAACCCTCAAGCAACTAAAATATTACAGGTAGAGAAAATGATTTTCTGGGGATATTTTTGAAAATGCTAGTGCTGTAGCAACAAGACCCTGGTCCGGGAGCCTTCAGCATCTTTCCTGTTGCCAGTGAAACATTCCCAACTCTGAAAGAATTTCAAGCAGCCACGATCAACCCAGCCACCAGCCATGGCTGAGAATGGATGTTTGGGAACCCATCTTCAAACCTGGCTGAAAACCAGCATGGGGTGCAGTGGAGCCAGTGGATTTGCCTGTTCTTCATCTTGAAGAATTGGACTCCCAGTGACAGTGTATTTGATAGATTGCCAACAAAAGTGGAGTCATCCCAGTGAATGATGCTCTCTGCATATCATTTGAATTCCAAAAGGCCTGCTTCTACCTAGTAATGACAGTGAGCAAGAGCAGGGTAGCTCTCAAATATTGAACGATTACTACTAATATTTTGATTCAGAAAATACCTTTCATCCAAAAGGGACATTATAATTAAAATTCTCATGAAATGACAGTCTAGCCTATAGCAACATAGTCTGGTTTTGCTCCCCACTTTAAAGCCCCAATGAAGTTCTTGAAGGAAATAGTGATTCACAACCCTCATTTACTACTTCTATGCCAGAATTTCACTAATAATTAATAGTATTACTGTAGAAGTGTCCTATTATACAAATTCTTTCACATGCACAGAGGAACACACTTGCTAGCTTTGGCAAATAAGAAGCAAAGGACCCACGTCTCATAAACAGAGAAAATTTAGATCCAAATGCTTAAGTCACGCTGGAGTTAACCAGGAATTAACATTCCAAGTGGAGTCAGGCTTATAAAGTTATCTTTAGTGACAGAGACCTACCTGACTCAGAAAAAAAAGTCTGTGGCAAAGATAGGAACTGATGTCTCTGATTTAAGTCTGAGGTTTTAAGGACTTGGCAGCAGAAGCCCACAGCACAAGAGGCACTTGGTACTTATTTGATCAGGAAAGTTCACCCTCTTCTCCCTGGGATAGAAGCTCCAGTGTTAGTCCCTCGTGTTCCCATCTGCTGCTAGAGTAGCCAAGCCCAGGGGCTTTAACCGTGTCATAGAAGCAGAAGGGACACCCAGGAGCTGGCCCAGGTGGACCATTCATTCCAAAGGCAGTCCTAGGGATCAAGCCAACACAGCCTGGCTTTCCGAATAACACAAGGAAGCTGTTGCTTATTTGGAGAATAAGAATATGGAATTTTTTTTTTTTGCTTCCACCGAGATTATTTTTGTATCCCAAAGAGAACCTCTGTCACTTTGCAAGGATGGAGAATAAATAGAAACAGAGAGATAGAGGAAAGAATTCAACATGTACGAGCTGGTGTAGGGTGTAAAGACACCTCCAGGGAGGCACAAGAGCTGGAGAACTTCGGGAAGGTCAGTGAGATTTGTAGTGTGGAACATCACGGGACCACCACTGAAGGACTCTCACTGGATATGGGAAAAGCCATTGAAGTTGCTACCATGACTGGCAGTGCTTTAGTGGGAGCAGTGCACATATGAATAGCACCATATATATGGATAGATATGCCCAGGATTTAGCTCTACTTGGAAGAAGTGAGGTAGAATCTGGGTAATTTTCATTAATTTAGGGATCTTCTATCTCTCATTACACTAATGCACACCGTAGTAAACCATTTGCTGTGGATAAAACTTGTTTCATCCAAATTAAAAATAAAAAATAAAATCCTGAAAACATTCCATAGTTTGCTATATAAGAACCTGCCTATTTTATGATCCAGGCTTTATTTTGGCAAGTGCTGAATTCAAGAGTTATGCTGATGTGGAAACCTTAAGCAGTTTAATTTTTCTATGAGTCGGGGTATCTTCGATACAGCATGTCTACATTTTATTATATTTTGCCTCTCAACTTTATTAAAGTCTCTTTTATGAAATGCTGCATTTGTAACTACTTTCCCCTTCCTGAAATGAGCCATCTTGTCTGGTACAGTAATTACAACAGCACCATTGAATCTGTATTCATAGGCTGTTTTTAAAATAGTTCCCATTTCTGAGTAAAGACTAAAGATGTTGGTGGGTAGAAATGCTGATGAGATGGGTCTCTGAGGCTACATTCAGTCATGGATCACACAGCACACCCCTTAACAGGAAAACAATTGTAAACCACCAGAGAATGACACCCCCAAACTTTGCATTAGAACAACACTGCCCTCAGCCCTGCCGAGCTGCCACCATCTCCAGAAGCACAACAGGATACAGCCAACCACTTTTTTCCAGCTGGAAGTTATACTTAAAATCCATCCATTCAAGCTGGGAACTGAATGAGCTGCATTGGTGAGACCCTCCAGAGCCGAGCACCCATGCCAGCTCTGCAACTGACTGATAGCACAACCACAAGTGACTCACTTCTCCTCCTTGTGCAAGACTTTACTCTCCAGTATTTGCCTCACATTTCATTACATGAGGAAGCTGAAGACATTTTCTTGTGGAAGGGAGTGAACTAGTTTTCCAAAAACTTCAAGCTACACCCACAAACAACTGCTGACATTAAGAAAGCATTGTACCTTTAAAATGTCATTCTGGAGGTCTGAAGATTTCCATTTCAATGTTTTAGAGACTTTAATAAAGGGAAAATTAGTTTTAAAAGGAGCAGCACATTTTAGGCCAAAACTTTTGACCCAGTTCTTCTCTAAGCAAATTTAAATTGGTTGTCTTCATCAGTTTCTCAAGTTTAGGCTGGTTACAAAAAACCTCAGGATTTCAAAGAGACTAACAGAACACATTACAAGAACTTTAATGTAAAGAAGCAAGAACTTGTCTGACATAAATCTGCAGCTATGAGATTCAACTGACATGGATGGAAAAAATGATCAGCGCTTAAAGAAGTTGTTTTTAAAATAATTTCAAATTCCCCAACAACTTCAAATAGTCGAGGAAGCAAATTTATTCCTTTTCTGCAAAAACTGTTGTCGACCTGCAGTTACTGAATCAAAACCTAGATATCCTGAATTATCTTTAATTGGCTCAGCATTGTCAGGCCTTTAGCAGAATGCTAACTGCTCACCCCTCAGCCACAGCTACATATGCATATACAGAAGACTTTTCATCTTCTTTGATGCAGTATTGCAAGTAAGGAGGATAGAAATGGCTGACATTTCAACCCTGCCAGCTCAGATCAGCACCAGACTGTAACATCATCCCAGTGGGGAAGGAAAAAGGAACATTTATAACAGAATCACGCTGTCAAAATCAAAACAAGAATCACCTCAAGCCATGAACTGGGTAGGTATGATTTCCAATTATAATTTTAATTATTCTTCTACATCTCTTTTCCATATTTCCAAAAATGCAGCTGCTCTGTTCTTTAAGAACAATGTTTTCAAAAGGAGCCCAGATGACCACAGTAACCACTCATATACAGGAATGTCAGCTCAGATTTGTACAAGAATGCCAACTTATATTAAGTGTGGTACATTTAAGAGCGGAAATCCTGCTGAAGATGGCAAAACGAGGAGCTTTACTGAGCAGGATGTGGTCCCAGAAGGTTTTAGTAATACATGGAAATGGATATTCATCAAAAGCAATGGAGATAGCCCAAAACGTGGTGTTCCTCTGGGAGATTTTGTTTGGGCTTTGTTTCCCTTTCTTTCCTAATTATTAAATGGTTTGGGGAAGACCCTACATAGGTTTTTCAGAAAATACCCTTCGTGCAGACCTAAGTAGAATCTTGTCCACTGAGCTGACAACCTGCATCTTCAAAAGATAACCCTTTTTGCTCTGCTCAGTGACCCAGCACATGCAGTGGTCAGGAGTCCAAAGGACACCCTTAGTGTGCAGAAGAAGTTGAGACGCTTTAGGGCGTATTGCGCTTGGCATGGAGAAATGATGTGGAAGGACCCAGAGGGTGAAAGTTTCTCCATAATGCCACCGCATGCTGCCAAGCATGACATGAAAACTTGGACACTGGAATATAATTTTCTAAAAGACACAGTGAAGAAATATGCAAGTTCAGCCTGAATTTTTAGAAACTGTTCATTCTGGCCAACTTCCACTTGGTGTACCTCAATAAACTGTGAGAAAAGTCCCCAGATTGCCAGTGACAGAGCATAATGACCACAGGGCACCCATGCAGAATGTGTACACTAGGAACAGAGTCCTTGTCACCAAGGCACACTTTCAGGTAAGATGTCAGCCAGTATTTTCCTTGCCATCCATGACCTTGCAGGGCAGACAATTAGAGAAATGGAGCATCTCTCTTATAATGAAAGGCTGAAAGATTTGTGATTGTTCAGCCTGAAGAAGAGAAGGTCCTGGTGTGACCTTATTGCAGCCTTCCAGAACCCAAAGGGGCCTGCAAGAGAGTTGGAGAAGGACTTTTTACAAGGGCATGCAGTGATAGGACAAGAAGGAGTGTCTTCAGACTGAAAGAGAGTGGGTTTAGGTTGGATGTTGGGAAGAAATTCTTTACTGTGAGGGTGATGAGGCACTGGAACAGGTTGCCCAGAGAAGCTGTGGATGCCCCATTCCTGGAAGTGTTCAAGACCAGGTTGGATGGGGCTTAGAGCAACCTGGTCTAGTGAAAGGTGTCCCTGCCCATGGTAGGGGGGTTGTAAATGGGTGATCTTCCAATCCAGGCCATTCTGTGTTTCTATGATTCGATCCCAGCCTCTGGGCTAAATTTTGGTCTCCTTGGCGAAGCTCTTAGTTTGCAGCGAGTCCTGTGCAGTCCCTCTGAGCCCTAAGGACTATCTTTCTCTCTTCTCTGAATCCAGTTGGAAGCATGCTTATCTCAGTAGCTGCCTGGTCTCTTTGGCCACTGCCTGGCTCTCTGTGAGGCCACGCTGAAAATATGCCCTCCTTCCCTGGGTGCAGGCATGCAGTCCTTTTTCAAATAGGGTCCTCACCTCACCCAGGATCAGCAGCCAGAAGAGGGCAACCAGGGGGAGTATTCCTGGTGCCTAGTTTTGCCCTGCTGACATCACACAGAATGGAGCACAAGAAGATGCAAATCAGACAGCACCTACATATTCCCCTGCCTGTGGCCGAGCTCTCAGGAACAGCAAGCTGGCTCTCCCTTCCTGCCATCTGACAAAGAAAATGCTTTTTAGACAGGTTTCTATGGGAACAAAGCTTAATGCTTCCACACTTTCTTCTTGTCTTCTCCTAATAACTTCTGAATCCTTTGGCTCATCCCAGCCAGAAGTTAACAGAAGAAGAGAAAAAATGCAGAGATATTCTAGTTCCTCATGTATCATAAGCACAAGGGCTTGAGGAAGTAGTGGAGAGAGAAAACATACTGTAAGTGCCTTGACTAATGGAAAAGCTGTAGTCCAAGCCCACAGCTCAATGCCAGCTACATGAGCCTTTTTATGAGGTCCCTCTGTTCCCTAAGGATAAGACATCCACTGGGCCAGCAGTCGACTAGCAGACAAATACACTGGAAACTAGGCTTCATCAGTACCTGTGCACACAAAATTGCTTGTTCCTTCTTATCATCCAGTAGGTAGAAAAGTAAATAGTACTTCATTCTGGAAATCGTGAGGGATGAAAGATCAGTCTGATTGTCACATACTGCTGGACAGAGCTTCTCCTCTGTTTTTAACCCCTGATTTTCCTCAAGGTTTTTATTCGAATTTTTGAATTCTGTTTTCTATATCAGTATCGACATTTGCAAGCAAACTTGCATGCACACACCCTTTCTTTTGCTATAGTTGTATAACCAGATGGTTAAAACTGGTAACATCTGGGTGAAAATCTGAATGTTGTTCATGTTCCTGTATTGTAAACCTAGCTCCAGCTGATTTGGAAATTTTATCATAGTCTGTAATGTGCTTAGAATTCCAGTTCTGCTGTATAAGTTTCAGCAGTATTCACAAAGTTACTGCTTTGGAAATTGCAGAATTTAATCCCAGATGAAATAAATGTCGTTACAAAGTACTGTAGAAATAAATTTGCCTTCACGCAAAGGTTTCTAATTTTACCAGCAGATAAAATCTTATTTTCAGGTGAGTGAGCCATGTCATAAAGAAGATAGAAGGTCATTCTGAGGGCTTTTTTAAACTGTGTTGTTCACCTGGGGATGCTACAAAGGAATAAGGACAGGGCATAAGTGGTGTTTTCCCCTATGGCAGGTTCTCAGCTGATGGAACAACTAGAGCATAACTGAACAAAGGCATAAAAGCTGCTCTAGGACCACTGGATATTCTGCCTGTCAGTAATTTAGTGTGTTTGAAATGAAAGATCCTTTCTACATTAAGAGAAAAGATTAGCAGCTTGCCAAGCTAAAAGTTTTGGGGCTTAACTGTACTGTGAAACTCTCTTATGCTGGCCAAATGAGAGCATCCAGAGTGCCAGACCCCCAGAGGTGCCCAGAGCCACAGAAACTGCAGCATGGACGGGCTGCAGCCCCCTCCATTAGCAGCCTCAGGCATAAAGACTTGCCTTTGGCTGGCAAGAGCCTAAACTGATGGCTTGCATTTTGCAGTGCTTCACTTTCACTGCTATTTGCACCAGTGAGTTTCTGTATCAAGACGCTGCTGCCAAAGCCGTGCAGGTGCCGTGCTCAGAGCAGCCTTAGCAAGAGCCTTTCCCAGCCCGCGTGCCACAATTCATGTTCCTCATCTCAGTTGTGCCATGATTCGCTCCTGTCCTATGGCCTCCCAAGAAATTGTGTTAAGTCCTGTTGTTTATCTTGCTAAACTGTGGCATCCTAGTTCAGGGCAGGCTTTTATTCTTGCTCTTTGATAGCAACAATAACAGTTTAGTAGGGATACACACTATGCACAGCAAAAACAAAGACCCCAAAAGGTTCTCCTGCATTTAATCATGGGAAACAAAACCCAGTCTTTCCTTGTAAATTTTGCTATAACATTGTTTTACTGGGTCACAGATGTTAGCTCCTCCTGGCATCCTCTCTTCCCACAGTTCACATATGAATGATTCACTGAAATCTTGAGAAATCAGCACAACATGAAACAGTATATATATAAAATGTGATTTTTTTTTTTTCTGTTGAATTTACTCATTTCTACAGTATTATAGGAGGAATATCTCACAATAGTCCCAGATCTGTTTTTCCTTTCTAGCTCATTTAAATTGTCTCTGGAGTACCCTAACCTACTTTCTGAGACTATACAACTGCCTTTCCTTGTAGCACACTTGCTTTGCAAGTTTTCCCTTTATAATAAGGTTGAGTATTCTACTCTCAACTACTTTGGCTTTTGTTATCTCCTTAAATAGTACTACAGTCATTGAAATACACAATCTGTATCCTGCCTTATGCCACAACCTAAATAAAAAAAGCAGTGGGCTGGTATAAAAATATAGGTGTATTACAGTGCAAAACTGTCATTAGAGGGAGGGGAACTCAATTCTGCTGCAGTAACATGGCAATGCTTTCTACTTCACAACCTTCCGTAATGACTCCATTGAAGGAAAAATAAAGCAGTACTTTTTGACCTGAGAGTATGGAAGAGGTTTACATTACTCTTGCTTCGAAGATGGATGAAAGCACCTAAACAGCTGTAATTCAGAAACAATCACCTTGTAGCAGTGTTTTGTTCGGCTGATCGTCTTCCCCAGACTTTCATGACCTACTGCACAAGTATTTATTCTGTCTGCCCTCTAAGAATGCCTTTTCATTAGGCTTCAGTTTATTTCACTCTTTTCTTTCCCCTCAACTGTCTTTGCCAGATCTTTTCATCCTTTTCAACTTCCTACTTTGTTTCCTCTGGAAAACAAAATCAACTGTTACGAAGCTATTAACAAAAATCAGGTATAAAATTTTTTCCCTCCTGCAAGTAAAATTTTTAATTCTGTGGCATATGAAGTAACTAGAAGAATCTTTAGTTGAAGTTCAGTTGTTAGTTGCTTTACTCAGCCGAGTTACCCTTCTACAGGAACGAGACTTTAGTGTGGAATAGCCAGTGCCATGCAAAACAACACAGCTTTTTAGCAACCATACTGTAGCAACTTGTGCATTAAGGATACAACCACCAGCGGAGGTTTTCTCTCTCTACACACACTGCAAGCATTCCTTAACAGTGAACAAACCAAGGCCAAGATTTGCTTTGTTCAAATTAGATAACTAAAACAAGGTTATTGACAGTTTAGGATCCACCCATTGTTAGAAAGGGTCTGCCAGTATTTGGAAAGCAAAATGAGCATCTCAGTGAGGTGGCAGAAATGTGAGGCCTAGTCACCCCTGCAACTTCGTAAGAGAAAAATATATCTGGGGTGAGGGTCAAGCAGAAAAAGGCAAGAAGAAGAGAGAGGGCATCTCACCCACGGCCTACTGAGAGGTGAACAGTGTAATGGGCATCTCATCTGCCAAACGGAGATGGCATACTGGCTTAATTCTGGTCCTATTCCAATTTACGTGGCAGAGAATCACAGCTGTAATTGCTGACATTTGCTCTTCTCCACAGAGAAGCCACATACAAGGACCTAATTCAGCATAGCAGTTTAGTGCAAAGTTTGTCTTCCAATGAAGTCTGACGAGACTCAAGACAAATATGTGCGTGTGAGAAAGGGTCCATTTAAATGTCTGTTCAATCATGAACCAGTGTAGGGTGAACACCTGCTTTCCCACCCCAAGTTAGCTGGTTCAAGTCATGCTGGTTTACTGAGGCTGAGAGGGCAGCTCAAGCCCCTCTGAAGAATAGAAAGTATTTTCAGTCTCCAAGGGTGGTGTCTCAGTACTTTTTGTAACATTTAAATCATTTTAAGAGGTCTTTAAGAATTTACAGTAAACCCTCGAGTTCTTCCACAAGCCACAAATTAATTAGCTTGTTCCTTAAATTCCAGCAAGTTAAGTGGAAATGCTTCAGAGGTTCCTTCCCTGGAAAATGTAAAACATCCTTTGATTAACTCCCCACTTCATGATAATGAGAGCCTGGGGTTTTTTTCAAACAGCTTGATGTGATTTTTAAATTTAAGTATCGAAGTAGGGTTTTAGTCAGTGTTAGAGTTTAAACTGGTACTTTACTCAAAGTTGGAGGGAAAGAATTTATTTAGCCACCAACAAGGAGAGACCCGTCTGCCATGAGAGAAGGACCATCCAGCTCTGCTTGCTGTCCAAGGCAGTTTGCAAAAAAAGCCCAAAGCAATGTACTACTACAGGTTACAGATGGAGACAAACCAGAGGCTGGGGCTGCAGACCTTGTGGGTGCATGTTATCATGGAATCATAGAATGGTTTGGGTTGTGAGGGACCTTAAACACAATCCAGTTCCAACCCCCCTGCCATGGGCAGGGACACCTTCAACTAGACCAGGTTGTTCAGATGCCCGTCCAACCCGGCCTTGAACACTTCCAGGGGTGGGGCATCCACTGTATCAAATCCATGTGTTAGCTCAGTCCTTACACCTGTCTGACTCTGTCATGAGTCTGGAGAATAAACCGTGGCTCAGCAGACTTGTAAGGGTGTTTGAGAGAGACCTGTGGACACTGCCCCTGGACCAGGCTATCCACATGTCCTATCAAACAATTGCATTGCCCTGCTGACCAGTCAGCCCTCTTTCTTGCCACAGTCTCCGGAGATTTCAGGATCCTGATGCCTCCTCCTTGGGTTGCCTTTCCTTTAGTGCATACACAACTGTCCATCTTTTTCAACTGCTCTCACTGATGGCACTGGCTTCCCTTCCTTTCCCTTGGTGCTTGTTTCTGTGTCCTGCTTCCTGGATTCCCTGGACACCTGGCTATACTACAGGAAACCTATTTCCCTCCCTTGAATTGCCTTCAAACCTGGACTCCAGGAAGGTGGTGTCCACTCATCACAGGTGCCCCCATCTATAGTGAGAGCAGCAGACCTAATTTTTCCTACTCCCAAAGGGAAGTCACTGCTCCCAAAATTTGGAAAAGGAATGAAGGCAGCTTTAGGAAGAATTAGCATATCTCTTTGAGGGTCCTTCCCTCTCTCTGGAGTGGGCGCATGGGAACTGAACATACAGCTCCCACAGACCTTCTCCAAGAGTCAAGAACCTAAATACTCCTAAAAGTGCTCAGTAAGCACTTTAGTGCACACAATGCTCTGCTTTCAGCCTTGCAGGCAGTGTTTTCTTGCCAATCTGTGCACATTATACGCAACACTGAATGCAGGGAGGAACAACCAGGTAATTTTATGAGAGGAAGGCTGGCAGCACTACTCTTCAAAGCTACTGCTGCTACACTTCAGAGCTCTGAGCTTACTCACTTGCATGAGCAAATCTGAACCACACTGAATAATTTATTTTTTCCCCTTTATTTCACTCCTGTATTGACTCAAAAGGACATCTCACATGCCACGAACTTGGTATTGTTACAACATAATCGTATGTGAAGGAGTCAGAAGAATATTATTTGTCCTGATAATATGGTTTCCATAAGAAAATTAAAGTGGGGCATCAAAGGGAAAGGAATTGCTCTGAATAGCACTTCATTAAATCTTTTTATTTATTTAAGGTGCTCCAATGTTACAGTGCATAGATAGAAAAACAGGCATTAGGTGGAGGTGAGGGTTAGAAATGGGAGAATCTATTTTAATAACAAAGAAGTGAAAGCTAGAAAATATTTAACACAAAAAGGAGGTATATTTTTGTGAGGATTTCTGTATAATCTAAACCCATTTTCTCTACTCCAGGTTGACATGACATTCTATACCAACACTTTGGTTCAAACCAGAACATCACTGCCGGAGCAGTTTGCCAGACCAGCCAGTGGGCTGATACCCCAAAAGCTCTGCACAAATCAGAAAAGCTAGTGGCTAAACTCCACTGGCAGAAACACATTGCAGCCCTTCTTCTTCTGACTCACTAAAGCAGCTGACAAGCCAAGTCAGGGGAGCATTTAACATTTGTTCCCACTTATAAAAGACCCAGTTAAGAACTTTAAAGAGCACAAAATCCTCAGTATCAAAGAGGAACCACAGTACAAATGCACATCAGAACGACAACAGCAGAGGACATTGCTCCACCAACTTGAATAAATGTCATACACAGAGCATTCATGCTTATGCCTCGCCCTGTGCTTTATTACAGAGCTACCAAGAAGATAATTCAGACTCCTCCTGTCCTTGACTATGCCTATGTTTTTGTCCTGCAATATCACTCACTAAGAAGCATCAGATCTCTTGCACAGAGCACAAGAGGAGCATTAGGATCTGTCATGCACAGCCGGGATGGGGGCACCCAGAGCCAGCACTGCTGAGACCTGCCAGCTGATGCAGTCCCCATCACACTCGTGCTGCACCATCTGTGCCAGCAGGGAAGACGTGGATCCCTGGGCAGTTTAGCCTGCTAATGCAGACAAGTGCCAGCATGTGCCAACAGTGCGCTTTCAAGGGTGGCACACACAGCCTTGCTCTGGAGAGCAGAGCAGGACCTCACCCCAAAGGTGACCGCTATGCTCTCCAGCTCAGCTCAGCTCTGCCAGAAGGTGCATCCCAGAGATTCTGGGGTGCTGGAGCAGCTAGCTCCAGTGGTCACATCCAGGGGCGAGTGGATATACACTGGCTCAGCTACTCAAGGAATTTTTATGCAGCTATTCACCAAAATGTAGATTTTTGCATCAAAAATTGAAATTGTGGCAGATATGGGATTGTTCCTTATTGTTTTACAGAAAGGGCCCTGTCTTACAAAGGAGTCCAGCTGGGCAAGCTTCTTCAGCAGTGGGAAACCTTCATGAACAGGGGCCAGGGCAGAGGTGGGGAGAGCTACACCCTTGCTGCTGAGAGCTGAGTGTGGACTTGGGCTTTGTAACCCCCTCCAGCCCAAAATCGTACATGGATCATTCATCTGCAGCATCTTTAAATCTCTAGGGTGGCAATGTGGAACACCTCTTAAAATTAAAGCTGAACCACTGCTCTTAAGAGAGTGTGCATTTTTACAGCCATGCATGCTTTTATACCACCATAAAATATGCAGCTATATTAATATATGCAATTGTACAAAGCAACAATTTATTATTTTAGATGTCACTTAGTATATTTAGTCAGTGTCTAAGCTCTTTAAAGGGATAATTAAAATTAATTTGACACCTTTCATTTTCAAAATCAATATTTTGCAAGTTTATATAATCTGTCGAACTCTGTTAACACACAAGCAAAAAGGTCTGTCCATTGTCAACTTTCAAGAAGAAATGAGAGCAGCAACTTCCATTAGTTCTGAGAAGTAGAGAGAGCCAGGAGCTGAAGATAAAAGTACCAAATCACTTCTAACCCAAAAATTCCTGAAACATATGAACTCTGTCAAAAAGAAAATGTGAAGTCAGAATTGGAGAGCTAATATATGTCTCATTAAATGAATATTTTGCTAATATTTCTTTATTCAACCTTATTCTCATGTCAGATTTTAGCACATATGTTCAGGTTTTTTTCTAAATTTAATATGATAACAACAAAGTACTCAGGTTATTGTGAAAAAGCTAACAGTACTCAGTAATAAAGTATCTGTCTATCATCCCTGTTGTTTTGTATGTGCTTAGAGAAGGAAGAAAACCTTTGAAGAACTTAACACTGTGGTGAGTAAGCTTCACCTAAAACCCTGTCTGATAAAGGACATTGAACAGCCTTTTAGCTGACATGCCTCAACATTTCCACAAGTTCAAGTACTGAAAAAATGAATTCCCTTCTGTAATTTCGAGGGGTTTGTCCTGCTAAGATGTTTGACTCAAGCGGCTGTGAATATAGGAAGACCAATTTTAAATTTACTGCCATAATACAGTGATACATATATAAAAAAGCAGAAAGATCTGAGGCAACCTTCCACTGTTTCTGCAAGTCATTATTTTTTGTACATTCCTATTGCTTAAAAAAAGATTCAAGAGTTTATGTCTTAGATGACAATAGAATTATCGTCTGTCCTTTTGGCATACTCTTACACTTGACAGTCCATAATGACCAAATTAGTAGGTAAAATTTGCATAAACTATATTATTCTGTTTTTACAGGTCTGTGAGATTTCTCAACTCACAGAAAAGTGTAAATCTCTTCTCCTTTCAGGAGGTGTATCTTCAGATGCTGAGACAACTACCAGTGTCATGGTCATCATATAGGTGGAGCTGTAAATTTCAGTGACTAGGAATAGAAAAATAACACTTCAAGTCAAACCTAGATTGTGACTGTTCTCTCATTTCAGCACCTTTGTCATTCCAGGCCAGGAGATCCTGGAAACGGTCCCCTGTAGAGCCAATATCTGGGATGTGGTGTGGGGGTATGAATCAGTAACACCTTCAGCTATCAAATGGATGTGTTGTCATGGTCATCCTTACAGGCAGATGACTCACCCTGTAAAAATATTTTAGGTGTATCTCTTTGCCTTTTAGTGGCTGTTAAAATAATTTCTGCATAAAGCTGATTTTAAATGTACTGCATAAACGCAAACTGTTGTTTAAGGAAACAAAGCAGCCATGGGCAACAATATTACAGACTGAGTCATTCCAAAAGTACTATTTCCTCTCCCAGGGGTATATCAGTCATCTCAGATCTTTGCTTCAGTCTGATCACATTCCTCATCCTTCTAACGGCTGCCTTGGTGGACATTTGCCAGAACCTCTTCCCTAGTGTGTCTGAGTTTTCCAGAGACTTTTACCTCCCCTTCTCCTCCAGCCCTCATCTCAGATTCATGGGTAGCTCCATCTCAAGGCTGTGCCACCATCCTGCTCCAATCCCCTTGGCTGCGATGGAGGCACCAGTGGCTCAGCCATCTCCATGTCCATGGACTGCTCATCTGGGAGGAAAGTTTATTGCAGCTCCGTCAGCACCCTGACCAGAAGGAGAGATTGCCTGCCATTACTCAAGGACCTGTCCAATACATAACCACTAAATCTTTGCAATGGAAACACAAGCGTCTACTGACAGCAAGATTTTGCTCTTTGCACAGCCACAAATGGACCTCTTTAGTCATGTCCGTCCTCTTGACGCAGGTAAACAAACCACATGCACATGCCAGAAAGCAGTTCCCCCAGTTACATCTTCCATCTAAAACTATAGCCTGAATTTTTTTGTGGATATGCAGTGCAGGACAATGTGAGGTAAGTTCAAAATGAGAATNTTTTTTTCCCAAGCTCTGCTGTCTTTTATTAAAAGTTTGCTCAGGATGACATTAAAGTGGGAATCAAATTTCATTAAGTTGCATAGCAATGTCATACTTTGCAGAAGATATTTTGACTGATCCTGCAGTCCTGAGAATGACTTAAAATATGGACCAGGTACCACCTTACTGGGAAATATTAGCAAGAAAGAATACCCTCCCAAAAAGGAACAATTACTTTGACAGGAAAAGTGAATTTTTACAACTGGAGACCAAAGTAATGCATTTGTGAAAGTAATGCTGAAATGCACCAATGGGCAAGCCTGGCAAAAGCATTGCTCTACATCCTGGAGTCTTCCATCTCCTTGAGGATAAGCAGTTGCTTCCTGGCTGCTGTAGGTACCATGCAGCCATTTGCTGGTGAAACTGGGGTGACAGAGTTCTTGGTCCAGGCCAGGGGGTCCGTGTGGAAATGGGCTTTCCTGTCTGCTCAGAGCCTCAGAGGATCCTGTGGAGCCCAGCCAGATACAGATCACATGGCAAGGACAATGTTCAGTTTCCTCACAGCAAAAGAGCCACTAATGAGAGCATGGAAAAACTGTTGTACAACATACTGGGCAGCACACACAACTTAGTAGCTGCCACTGAGTCTGTCTGAGACTCCTCTTTAAAGTTTCCAGTTACCTTAAATTCTCTGTTTGTGGAGTTAAACACTCCACCCCCAATAGCTCTACGCTCTGCTATTTTCCATTAGTATTTCCATAGCTTATACGTCATAATCACAACCTTTGTTTGGGCCCGCTTTCATCCATTCACCCTATTTTTTCTGAAGATCTATCTAAAATGGTCTTCCATTCTTATTTATAGGCGATGCCAAAACACAGGTCATTAGCACACTGCACTTTGTGTGAAGACCATTATTGCAAACATTGCGGGGAGTTTTCCCACAGGGACAGGCCCAGGGAAACTCCTCTAGCAAATTCCTGCTGCCAAAGCTTTTATCCTCACAGCACCTCCCTCCCTGTAAGCCAGTTCCTTGCAGAGAGTGCTGTCGCTAAAGCAGCAGCAGCTCTGCTTGTCTGTCATTCCTCCCTGCAATATCACTTCATGTATGCACAGTGCAGTGGCACTTTGCTCTGTTTACCAGGTATAGGTTGGATTATTCCAGCATAATCCACTCTTACTTTATACCTTATTCTATTCATTCTCTTTTTTTTCAAAAGTTGTCTTCAAGCCTTTTAGGCTATTGTAGTCAGACTAATGAAACCTATTCCACTTGCACTCACCAGTCTCAACGAATTATGTAATGAATACTTAGGAAGCCATCAGACGTTTCCAGCAAGGATGAGGAATCTATATTAACAGAAATTGGGTTTGATCTACAGCTATGTGCTTTGTTCTGCCCACTGCATACAAGAGAGAGGGGCTAAAAGCAAGGTAGTTGTAAAGGGAGGTTAACTGGTATGAGCAGGAGATTATGACTTGTCACGAAGAGTGAAAAAGGATGGCTCGTTTTGCTCACCCTAGGCTGAGAAGGAATATGATTGCGCTTTCTAAATAAATACATCACAAGGCATAAACAGAAGGAAAGTATTTTATAGTCTAAGCATGTCACAAATGTAAATGATTACCAGTCCTGGACACAGGGTAGCAGAGCTAAGGAATATCCATCTCCATTTGAAGCAATCAATGTATTTAATAATGAGACACTGTTGTCTGCTATAGGAGGAAACCAAACTCAGTGCTACTGAAGTTGGAAACAAGCTTTTAGAAAGTGTAATTCCAAGATTCTAAAATGGGAGCTTGCCCACTTCCCGAGGAGCGTTCTGACTACCTGTCTCTGAACTCTCTAAGTCCCTCCGTTGGAGCATGGGACCCTGGGGAGTGAGGAAACAGCAGCACTACACCCTGTGTCCAGTGCTGCCCACCCGTGCCCAGCTCTGCTGTGCGCATCAGCAGCCCTGGTGTTTTCACTTGCTCAGTAAAGCAAGTTCAGCCCCCAGACCAGTGCAATGTGTACACACATAGAGGAATCATCCTATTCCTGGGCTGCCCAGCTCCCTCCATTCACTTCCCTTGGATGGCCTTCCTAACGGGTACCTCCTCTCTTCCCTCTCTCTTACAGAGCTGCCCCTTTCCCTCACTTTTCTTCTTTCCACAGCCTCTGCAGTTTACCTCTGTCTACACCCTGTGATGTGCTGATCTGGGGGACAGGGCACTCCCTCTTCCCTGCCCCATGCCAGGTTCATGCTCCCTCACTACACTGTGCCTTCTTGCAGCTCCAGTCTACCAGCGAAAGCAGAGAAATTCCCCTGCCAAGGGAGCCTCTGCTGCAAATACATCCTCGCAGAGCAGAAAGCGAGGCTGTATCAGCTCACTATTAAAACCTGCACTGCAGTTACTTGCCTGGGAAAGTCATTCAAACATCACAAACAACAAAGAGACCGCCTGGATACTGTGCCATTTTCATAGTCACCTTTTGAGTCCAGCCACACACTAAGCCCATTATTCCTTGTTCTGTCCTCAGTCGTTAATGGTGATGCTCCATCCCTGACCTCTTCATTGTTTCCTGTTGTGTACCTGTAGCCATCACATTTCCGCTCAGACTATCTTATTTAAGGCTGTTGTGATCAATCCTGGATTTCTTGGCTTTTCCACCCAGGCTTAATTTTCAGACAATTTTGTGGGCTTGCTGTGTGCTGAATTCCCTCCAACTTTGTCTACTGGAGACAACAGAATTGTTTATCAAGGTGGACAGGGGTACTGTGCTTTCACGCATGCTAAACTCCAACCCCGCCTTAAAACAAACAATTTGGCAGCATAGGTGGTGTATGTTTGCTTCGGATCCATCTTTCACTCCCAGTCTCTTAATCTCTGATGCCTCCTTCCCCATCTCTGTCTTAATTTCTCCTAATTAGTAGTCCTTGTGCATAAGATTTTCTCAAAATAATTATCTGCACAAGTTGTCTTCTGATGTCATTTGAAGGCTTGTTTTGATGGCCTGTCAGATGTATCAAGATGACCTCAAACGAGGACAGCATGTCTGCAAATGCAGAAATTACCACTGCAATGGGGCGTGAGGATAAGTGCCCCTGCTACCTCAGCCAATAAATCCTAATGGTCAAGTCCCACCAGAGATATGGATACCTCTCCTTGCACTGCACTCCAGGGAGGAATGCTTCCCCTGCTAAAGCAAATGCAACAGAGACTATTGATAAGCTGGGACAAAGAAAGATGTGTGCTAAAATTGAAGAAGGCAAAGCTTCTTAAACAGTTCCAAATCACCCCCCACATCACAGGGTCTGCTTCCCACACCCCTCCAACCCCCATGTTGTACAAGCAGCATCTGGGTTGGAAACAGTCCAGTGAGGCTGCTGGGCACAGTGGTGCCCCAGACCAGAGCAGCAGGCATGAACCCACCAAGGAGGCACCAGTAAGTGCTGTTTCTCTAGCTTTCAATTTTCTTTCATATTCATTAAAATTTATTTTATCCCATCACCTGTAAAACCACAATAAAACCTGTAACAAAGGTATAGGAAGGGCACTTCAAAACAAAAAGTATTCACATACATACAGAAACCTACCTTCCTTAAAAGACAGAAAAACTACAAAAAGAGCACTTAAATGAGCTGAGATCTTTCATATGTTTTTTATTTTTTGCATTTGTGCTACATCTCAGCAGTTGGATCACAAAGAATATTCAGAGGAATATAATCCTGATGTTATAAATTAGATGTCTCTGTAAACCTAAAGGTATCAAGCTGTCACACAAGGGATGCCAATCCATAACTCTAATATAACCTCTGCAGGTTCTCTCAACAGCTTTAGTCGTCAGAGACGAAGGGGTTGACCTGGTAATTCCTAACAGGAAGAGGCTTCCCTCTGCTTTCACTGATCACTGCAGGAGACGATAACTCACAATAAAGCTTTCAGCCCTGCAAGATTTCCCCCTTCCCTCCCTGCTTTTTTAGTTGTACATTCAGACATGAGCTCTGCAAGTGTTCAGTCTATATACTGTGTATTCCAAAGGAAATAGGTTTCCACACACACGTGAAAGGAGACTCACAGATAGATTTCTCTTAAGGGATGCTGAACTGCACCATCCCTTTTAATGTGTCGAGGCATCTGCAAGATACATGCAGCTCCTGGAGCCAATGGGAAATTTCAGACTCACAAAATGGATGAGGCTAGAAGGGTCCTCAGCCCCTTGTACCTGGATTTCTCCTGGAGGACACCTCATCCAACCTCACCTCTTCAGAGCAGGTTGCTCAGGACTATATCAAGTCAAGTTTTGAGTATCTCCACCAATCGAGATTCCAGAGCCTCTCTAGGCAACCTGTGCCAGAGTTTGACCACCATCACAAGAGAAAAAAGCGTTTTCAGATGGAATTCCATGTGGTTTAGCTTGTGCCCAGTGCCTCTTGCACTGTCAGTGTCTGGCTTTCTCTTCCTTACTCTCCTCTGTCTTCCTTCCCATCAGGTGTTAATACACATGAAAGTCCAAAAGAAGCACCAGCAACTTTACCCCAAATTCAGCATCAGGCAACTGTTTTCTCCTCTGAGAGCACTTTAGGGCCTGAAAGGCTCACAGGGGATTTCACAGAGAGTGACAATGTCACGAATCCTTTGGGCTGGAAGCCTGGAGAAGATTTGCTTCTGAGTTTTTGAAGGCATGTAACTAGGAAGAGTGGTGGTGCATAATATCAGTTTCAAATATTTCTTTGGGAACACCTGAAAAGGACATATCTGAAAATGAATTCAACTCTGGCTTCTAACCTGTGTTTATTTTTAGCAAAGTGTAGGCGTGATAATAATAAAGATAGCGATGTCTTAAAAGAAATTATGAAGCATGACATTTATTTTCACCCTTCTTCAAAATCCTTTTTTATTGATCTGACTTGTACAATTTATAACCATGGCTGTATAAAGATAAGAAAAGCGACTGGGCATGCCTAGAAGTGAATTGTGAAAATCCTTTAAATGCTGCAGAACCGAAAGGTAGCTTTAACCACTGAAATGATCTAAGATGATGATTTATTATCTGCTGAATAATTTCCAGCTAATCCCATACTAATAATATGTGTTGATCATCTGTGAGCCAGAGATAGTGTTCAGGACAGAAGTCTTCAAGAAAGAAAATTAGAAATTTCTGTATGATGTTATTCAGTGCAGTAACTTCACAGTAATGCAGACAAAATCAATATCACAAGATACAAGTGCTTTACTGAGGTCAAATGTGGGATAAGTAGTTTAAAAGTTTGACCAAAATGAAAAACATTGCCTCTTCAAGTAGGTTCTAAGACATACGGATCACATTTCCAGTTTGAAGTTTACTTTATTTTACTTTTTTTTTTTTGCGCTGATGGAATTTGTGTCTGCATAGAAAGGAAGCACAAATTCTGCAGTTGAGAATCAACTCTAAATTTGCAATGTTTGACAAAGGTTCAGTGGTAAGAAATGCCTTTACCTAGAATACTTCCAGTTCTAGCATGGACCCATATCAGGTCCACACTTGTTGCCAAGCCAAAGGACTTGTTACCATCTACAGGACTTTCCTCCTCTATACAAGAAAAATTCAGATTATATACTACTATACTACTAATGTCTTGCTATCTCTTCCCAGCACAGCGTTCCAGAATATTTTCGGTTGGTGCAAGGCAAGTTCTCCATAAACACCTTTCCTTGTGTATTTTCATGAAAATGTTGTCAATTTATTCATGACACCATCATCCCAGGCATTCCATGGTGTAACAGTTTATACTGGTATATGTAACAGCTCAGGAAAGCTGCAAGATCATAAAGAGTTGAGACAACCCAAATAAAGAGGAATGATGCTGAAGGATCACAACAAACCTCTGATGCTGCTCCATACCTCAGTAGGCAAACTGGATAGATTTATTCACCTGGTTTACAGTAGTCGGGCTAAGGATGGCTTTCAACAACGTCTGCAGCACAGTTCATTTTTGTTGTAGCCGCAACTGAGACAGAATTTCATTCTTCAATATTCACCGGACGGAAAACAAAACAGAAAACCAACCAAACAAAATGCAATAACTCTCCCCACACCAAACCCTAATCGCTCATGCTGCAGGTATTTCAGGGCATCTGAGCATCCTCCTCCTCTAAGGCTCTGTGCTGCAGACCACTATTCACCTTCTTCCTCCAACCCAGAGAGCTTCTAGCCAGGGCACTTTCACTGGTGATAGCCTCATCTGTTGAAGAAAGGGAAGTTTCTGGGGCTAGTTTAGAACAAAATGAAGCCTTTATCAAACCACCAACTCCACAGCCTGCACTGCCTGTGAAAGGCTTTCTGACAGCCTCATGCTATGTATGCAACCCATATACGCAAAACTCCTACTCTCTAAGTATCTTGCCTTAGAAAAGAACAGAAGAACCACTGAAGTGTGATACGTATAAGTCACATCACTTAACAGAATCCCAAGCAGCACATGGTTATTATAAGAAGCTGCAGCATATGAAGGTGTCTAGAGCAGAATGAGAATGTGTGCTGTGGCTAGTAATATATGCAGCATAAATGTTTTTAGAAAGAACCATCTGGGTGGTGTGCGTTACCACATTGGCACTACCACCACTCTTCCTTTTGAAAATTTGGGGGTCTTGATAGCATTTGGGGGGGGGGAAATACAAACCAGGAGATTTTCTGTTTTTTCAGCACCCGCCTATTGTACAGGTCAGATCAACAGCATTTTCAGAAAACTAAATTGTAACAAAAACAATTTTCGTGCAATGTGTTGCTACATTTTTCAGTGAGGTTCAGTAACTCTCACTATGACTGCTTTCAGTACAAAAAAGACAAACCAAATCAAAACAAAACCAGCTTGCTTCTT
The DNA here is from genome assembly GCA_013397755.1 of Cnemophilus loriae. NCBI lineage: Eukaryota > Metazoa > Chordata > Aves > Passeriformes > Corvidae > Cnemophilus > Cnemophilus loriae. The sequence goes on along the minus strand of VZTF01006238.1, from coordinate 3,061,810 downwards.
CCTACCTTTAGCCATTTACAGCCAAATTTTCACAAGCTTGGCAACGTCTGACCCCATGCTTACACCTTGTAAGACATTGCATTTTTCTGGTGTCTTCATCAAATTCCTTTATTGTTTTGTTCCATTTCCCCCTTCTCTCTCTATATTGATTAGGTCATGTTTAACTAAAAAAGCTGGTTTTTTCTTCTTTCGAATTTCCTGGAAAGAAGAAAAAAAAGTTTTAACTTTTCACAAGGAATATTTTCAGAAAATTTTTTTTGAGTGGGAACTTCTTAATTTCTGACATCACCTGGACTACTCCACTTTCAGCTATCCCATCCTATGCCACACGAACAGGGTGCACTTTTCCAGAGTTCATGGTCTTTACCTATTGATTTTTCAGATTTCTGAGAACATAACAAGCAAATTTGCAGTTAATGGGGTCATGCTAACAATAGCGTCTTAAAACAAACAGCATGGTTGGTTGATGTTTGAACAGTAATCAAGTTTACTGAAGCAAAAATATTTCTTTACTTAAGCTTTCTGACACTTGTTGCAACCTCTCAGTGTGAAATGCAAGAGGCACTGAGAAGTGCAGCAATCTATGGTGCAGAGGGGGTGAAAAATTCTAGCCAATACATGAGGCGGAACTGAGCAGACAAGAATCTAGATGAGGTTTGGATAACACTTCTGGGTGAAAAAAAAAGAGGAAAATATCTGCTGCATTTTAATCTAATTAATATGAAGATAAATCAATAATCCTACATTTTAAATAAACTTCACAAAAAAAAAAAAAAGGGCAGTAGGAGAGGTTTTAATTAGACATGTATCTTTTGTCTACTTAGGCACAAGAGTTTTGTTTGGAGAGCTCTTCATCAAGTGCCAGGGCTCATACAAACAAGCAGTGCACCAAGGCTACTGCTTTTTGAGTCATAGGTCAAAGAGCTAAGGGGAACGGTAGGAAAATTTTTCAACAAGAAGGAAATATTGGCCCAAAATTAAGTCACAATGAGTTACGGCTGGTGGGAGGGATTTGGAGACATGCTAAATCGATTTTTGTTGCTCTTGGTTAATTTACTGTCAGCTTTAGTGCTTGGAAAACAAGAAGAATAGTGACAGAAACAAACGATGTGCGGTAGTGGCACCCACGCAGCCCCAGCGCTGCCCCTGTTGTACTCACCCACCTGGGAGCCAGCACAGGCACCCGTAGCGTAAGTCAGAGCAAATTTTATTGCTAAATACAGTTTGACCTCCCAGTGCAAACTTCAATTTCACCTTGTGTTTACTTGGAAGCTGCTAGAGAATTATCCCTCTCAATATCTGTCAGGCAAAGAGCATATCCCACTCCTGTGCTGAGAGCATAAAACTCCCCTTTGATTGAAACATCTACACCCTGCATACTGCAGGTTTAGTTTCTTGTCTTGACAATAGCAGTACTGTAGTTATTACTCTGGTGGCAACCAAATATTTCCCCTCCTTTACCTTATTTTTCAAGCCTGTCAGCTTTGGTGACATCGTACAATTAATTCACGCTAGTCACTCCTTCTGCCTCAGAGAAATCCAGTTTGAGGCTTTTTATTTCTACATTAGTAAACCACATCCCTGATTTTTGATAACTTGCTTTGCAGCAGGCTAATCTGTATTCACTGATCCCAGGGCAGCAGAAATTTCTGCTCTGTTTTAATCATGTGGACTCAGCCAGCACATCATGGGAAGCTGAGTTTGTACACATTTTAGAGCTATAGGAAGTGGCTAAAGTTCTAAAGAGCACAGGTGGAGGCTTGCTGGGACAACTAACAGGAGAAAGCCATGACTGCCGTCACAGCAGACAGACACAGATTATTTCTATGTACCAGCAAAGTCAGGCCTTGCTTAACTGGTTCAACTACAGCAATTCTGTAAATTGTAATTTAGGAGACTGAAACCAGGTATCAGCTGTCAATTTTCATCTGTCTTCAGGAGTTCTGAATTCCCTCCTTTTCCAGTCTCATGTCACAGAACTATTTCCAAAAGCTCACTGTTTTCAGAAGCTGACTTGCAGCTTAGCTTACAATATCAGCTCTGAGGCCAGCACACAGCCATACCCATGCCCACAGTTACCAGTATTTTGTTGACTCAGTTCACTGTCAACAGTTCTGATTCCTCCTGGCTATTAATTACAGCATGTGTGATACAAACCTGGGTGTGCTTTAGTGTGCTGATTAGCACTTGGGCTCGCTTCACGCTCATCCACACCGAGCTTACCCTGTTTGCAGCAACTAGCACTGAGATTACTCAGTAATTGCACTTGTGGGAACTGTAGCAGCTCTGTTAGAGCTCAGTATGTTGTCTGCATCTCATGCAGTGTCACCACTGACCACATTCAAAGTTATCTCAAGCAATCTCCAAGGAAATCTCTCAGTCAGATATCTGCGGTCAGAAAAACAGCTATAAATATGTCTTGAAAAAAAATGCACTGCTCCTTCTCTGTATATACACAACTCAGAAATGAATGTGAATCAACACAGCCCAAATTACAACTTTGAGAAAATTCAGCTAAATAACATGCATGCTAAAACAGTGTGGAAGAAGGGATGCTCACAAAGAAGTTTGGTGCAGCACAAAACCCGAGACACATCGACAGAAGGGCTCGCTGCTCATACTCTCTAGAAAGGACAAAAATAAACACTAGAGGAACCAGAAGGGAAAAAAAATGGCATAAGTATAAAATTTCCACAGTACTGTCCAAAGGAATGGATGAAGACAAGAATGTCTTGCAGCTCATGAAAATAAAAGCCAAATTAACTGCTTGTCCTCATGGTTTCTTACTTGAAAGGCAAAATACAATAAGGTATCATGAAAACCTAAAGGGGTGATGGCAGTGGAGCCAGGCAAAGAATACTTATTAATGGGAGGGTGGGGAGGGTAGGAGAAAGAGGGAACAAATTAAAACCATGCCTGTCTCCCTGGACTGCATAGCATGTGACACCATCTCATAAATTGAGCTGGAATTTAAGATGTAACAATACAGCATCAACAAGGATCTGTGAGGAATTTTCAGAGGACATTGGTCCACAAAATGAGCGTCTAGGAATTCCAGAATAGCAGACTCCCACCAGCCTTCATGCTGGCACTTGCTGAATTTCACACTTAATTTCACAACGACCCACAGATCATCCTTTCCAAACGGCTTGTATATGCTGAGCACATCTGCCCAAATCCAGGACCCCAAGACTCCAACTCTATGGGGATAATCTTAGCAGCAACTTCACTATCATATGTCTTTGCCGGAAGAAACAGGACTGAAGCCATGTATGAGGAATTTGTCAATATGCTCCCATTCATATCATACACACAACTAATCTGAGTTTCCTGTCTTTTCAGTAAGTCACCCAACCAAAGCAGTTCTCCTTACGAGTCTCACTGAAACCTGTATCAGCTAATTCAGAAGATGTAGGGACAATCTTTTAAGCTGGACTAGTAACATTCAATTGGCTAAACATAAGCCTGTTTGCAGCCTGCTTTTTACTTCCTGGGAGATGTACTGTTTGATAACTGGTAAGGCTGAACACACACTGAAGTGCATTTTCCTTACCTAGGAGAAGACCAGCAGCCTGCTGACAGGGGAACAGCAGAGTTCCCCTGCCACAGACACAGATTTCAACACAGCACCACCAGACCAAACAAACATCTAGCTGGATTGCCAAGACCACCAGCTCATCACCATAGGAAAACCTGGAACATGCCTCAGAGCAGATCTTCTACTGATATCAGGAGAGCTGCTGCATGCTTTCTGGATTGGCTTATCCTCCTATTATAGACTCCCTGCGGCGTTTCTAAAGCTGAACACCATAAATGAAAGGCCCTTGGCAAGATCAGAGTAATTTAGTTATTAATTTGTGCTTCTATGCTTGTCTTGCTTATTTTTATGGGTGGTATTTAATCTTCATCTTTCCCACACCATCTTACCAAGGGTCGCAAAATTTTGCCCATTCTCTTCATTTTTCCAGATGAAAGAGGGTGCCATTTGCTTCCCTCTTACCTGCCATTATTTCCTGTTTCTGCATGATCTTACATGCTGCATGATCTGCATGATGCTTACAGCGTGTCTGGAGCAGACCCTTAAGGAGGTAATTTTGCAGAGCAGACGTCCTATAGTTAGCAAAAGCTGGTAGACAAGGCTACTTTCCTTTCAAGAAATAGAAAAACTATAGTTTAGTTTTGATTGTTTCTACTTATCTTCCGTCAAACCCTGTTACTTGATGTAAAAATAGCCTCTCTTCCCCCTGGCCATCCTGATTTGTAGTGATGGAAGATGGGGAAGAACTCAATCCTTCCCTTGGAGTAATTACCAATAAGTACCAGCTGGCCCTGCTCCAACTAATTCAAGGGGTCTTGGGAAAAGCATCAATTAGGCAATGGTGGCAGAAGCAGGATATTTCACATCAATGTTTTAAAAAGTCTGCAGCAGTAGCGTAACACTCCTTCAAGGGAAAAACAGCAGCAATAACAGGGTGGAGCCTGGGGAAGAGAGTCCTCTGAAAGCTGAGATAAACATGCCCAACCACAAGCCACTGCTTTCTATTAAAGTATTGATGTCTTGTGTATATTTGCCCCCATCTTCCTCTCAATCATTTTTATAGATGTACCTGAAAAAGGAGGGAAGCAGTGCAAGATGAAGTGGGATATGTGCCTGACTCCCAAAGGCTTGCTTATCTGTGCCTGGCTCCCAAAGGCTTTCTTATCTGTGTTGCAATCTCTCCATTGCAGGACTTCTGGCAGAAGTGGGTTTCTGCAGCAGGATTTCCATGCTTAGATCCATTTGCATATGGTTATTGTGAAGACTGAAGAAGGCAGGCAGTGTGAGTTGTCATCCTTATCTGCCTGACATCGCTTCTTTGGTTTGCTTGTTGTTTTGTTTTTGTTTGTGTTTTTAACTGTGATGTAGGGTGTCTTCACGAAGAAACTTTTATTTGAAAGCATAAATAAAATTAGCTTATCTAAACGCAGTTTTCTTGTCTTACTCTTCTTATTCATTCTTCATTTGCATTTATTTTCTTCTTCATTTGATCTGTGTTCTCCATGTCTACTCTACTCTTTCCTGTTCTCATGGCTTTACTCAGGATTATTTATCAGCTCTTTCCTGTTTTTAAAAGGCAATCTCTCTTTTTCTCATTCTAGCATTCACACCCACACTTTCACTTCCACCCCCTAACTGTCACCCATGTTTCTTCATCGTTTCCTTCGCTCTCTTCCTTTTCTTACTTGTATTGATTTCTACAGCTCTACTGAAAAAATAAAGAAAAAAAGAGAAAACTGCTGCCCAGCCCAGCAGGGGAGGCAGAAGTGAGTGGGTGGGGAGGTCTAGTGGCAGGCTGACAACCCAGGATGGGAGGATGGGCGGAAGTTATTTTTCTGCTGTTAGCAACCATGCTTTCCCTTTTCATTTGTGATCTCTGTTGTTTTCTGCCTTTCAGCTTCTCCTAAAGGATGTGCTATGGTATTAGCACTGTAACAGAAATCTTTTATTCCTTAGAGGTGAAATGTTGTAACCAAAGGGAGAACAGAAGTCAAGTCTAAATGCACCCAATGTAATGTTTAAGTACTTAAACTAGGACTGCAACTCTCGTAGGCTCACAACTGAGACAATGGAGATAAAAGCAATTTCAGAAGGAGTCAAGTCTTTTCTTATTCCATTGACTATGTGGGAAGATTAGGAAATCTACTTCTTACTAGACAGCACCTATGGATAGGCAGAAAAATATCCAAACTCAAAGATATGGAAATCAGAGAAGATCCAATAGGAGCCAAAGATCAAATATCTCAAACTCACCTTTTTGCATTAGACTACACCGCCTCAGACATTCAGAGGTCACAGAGGGCTGGTTCCAATACACGCGTGTAGATGCTCAATGTCCCTGTTGGGGCTGGGCATGATGTTTGATCCTTAGACTACAACCCAGCTGAATGCAGGCAAAGCCACTGAGATGGAGCTCGTGCTCATGATGACCAAAGAGATCCCACCATACAACCTTTCCTCACCAAGACTCAGTAATAACCAGGTGCATGCTGTAAAAAAAAATGTTTCTGTGATGCACCTGAAATCCTCTTCATCAATATGCTAAATCTGCACAACAGATTCATCAGTGGATTATTTAATTTACATTTTTAACAGACTACAATGCATCTGCAGCTGTAGCAGAGTAGACGATTAGATACATGGCGATAAATGTACTTGGAAGGGATATTGTTACACATACTAATTGCACATACTTTGATACTCTGTTTTCCACAATTTAGGAGTCCTCCTTTTCCCAATAAAGTGTTTCTTAAAAGAACAGTAAAGAGCTCCTATTTCAGTCCTGGAGTACTTGAAAATCAGAAGGTCAGAAGCAGAGAGGAATTGTTTGCCATAAAACCTGGGTGCAGATCTTACACGGTTTTAATAGGCATAAAGCTATATTGAATCTGATCATTTTCAATGTGATCAGACACCCTCCCTGGCTGAAGAGCTGCTTGCATCATGTTTCTGTGAGCTTAAGGAATTAAAGCCAATCCAGTGGCCCCACGAGAAGCAGGTCTGAAGCTCCCTCCTCAGTGCAACCTTTCACTAGGCATGTAGTGAGTGCATGCTTCTTGCCCAAACCACACATGCAGCTCTGAAACAGCCAGGGTACATGCTGCCTCCATCCCCACCACAGCGAGGGTGGGCTCTGCCCCTGGCCAGGGGCTGGGGCTGAGGAAGGGGAAAAAAGTCACTGTAGAGAGAAAATGGTGTTTCTGTAGGAATAGTAGGAGGGACAGTGAGGATTTGGGAAGGGGGGGGAGCATTCTGGAAAAGGATAGACACATAGGCTTCAAATCTGTACGGATCTAGGCTTCATTAACTGCACAGTTCACAGAATGACGCATTTGTCTTTATTCTGGCAGCTTATGGGCCAGTGACGGCCTCCTATGAAGAGAATATAACAGAGTGAGGTCCTTAATGTGTTTGGGAACCTGAAGGCACTATTACAGCACAAATAACATTAGGGCTGTACACTCAGAGACAGTTCAGAGCAGCAGTGATAATCACCCTTCAATCTAAGCAAACCTGCTCAGGCAGCTCTGCCATACTCACACAGCCCCCTCCATCGGGCCAGGATCAATACCAGGGCTGCAGCTGGACACTGTCCTGACCCATTTGTCTCGTAGGGCAGAGCCTTGCTGAGAGGCTTTCTACTTATAAAAATTATCCTGATGGCTATGGTTGGGATCTTCCCATGCACCAGCCAGCACTGAGCTAATGCTGTGCTCTCATCACCTGAATCCCAGGTGCCTTTAGGGAACCTTGGTGAGATCATCAGTGGGTCCAAGAAAAACTCCATTGTAATGATCAGGGCTGCTTTGGCTGATGGCAGCCAGGGTCAACCCACTACAGCCTGTTGCAAAAGTACTTTGTTTATCCACTACTGAAACTCAGCCAGCTCAGGAGAGAGATGCCAGAAGGAAAAAGACTGTGTGGCAAATTTTGAGATGGGATGCACGAAAGCACAAAGGCAATTCTTTGGCTGTAATTTGACCGAGAAACCAGAAAGGGTATCAACCTATTCATGAGGAAAGTGTCTGCTAAGGAAAGAGCAAAGATAGCAGCCAGATTTACAGCAGTGTCTGCATAGGACAGGAACATCCAGCGGGCAGGAGTGCCCAGGGGAAAAGCTGAACAGGGACACGAAGAGCCATCTATTCTGCTACTTTGGCTGCTTGTGTGCCACACCACAGATCCCCACCCAGGCAGCAGCTGAAAGCCCCACCAGATCTCCTGTTCAAACCTTCATCTGCCAGGTGTCAGGTGAGCCAAGGTCTCACACTTGGAAATGTGCACATGTAATCTGAGGAGAAAGATCTCATTAAACAGGTCACTAACATCGCACATTTGCAGCTAAATTACCTCCTTTCCAGTTGTTTATTACAGACCATTCAAGTTATATTCACAGAAAAGTACTGGGAGACAAACTTCCATGAAAATTTTGGTTCAGCCCCCAGACTGTCTGTTTTGCATATGCCTGAGCAGATGGGGATGGACTGTCCATGTTGTACAAGACGTTAATGGGGATCCTTCCTCCAGGGCTGTGGGACAGACCAGAAAGTCATAGACCTTGTTCTAGAACAGAAGGAAGTTGAGGAGCAGGATCAAAACCCCTAAAACCAGTAAGTCCTTTAAATCACATGGAGTGTCCACAAAATCCTCTGACACCTCTTTCAGCCCACCACCCCCAAATTGCATCAATAGTCTTAATTTTTATTCTAGAGACTAAGTTAACTGCTACCACAAATTTCATTCTCACCACTCCATCCATCCCTGAATTCTGCTGCCATGACTGAGGCAGCCTAAGCCTGCTCTTTCTGAGTTACAATCCATGCCCAGGCTCCGTATGCACCAATGAAAACTCCAGTAAAGTGAGGAGACACAAGACAAGATGCTCATCTTTTCCAAATTAAGCAATCACGAAAAAAGAGATAGTTTTGGACCAATATATGTGTCATTAACTCAGTATCCATTTCAGTATTTCCCAGCTACAGAACTGCACATATAAAAAAAAAAAACCCACCAGATTTGTTTGCCCCAGTTTTCAATGCTAGTATCTCTGTGTAGGAAAAAAAATTGTCTTCTATTCATGGAAAAAAAAAATAGAAGGGAGTGAAGGAAGGACATTATATGAAGGACATTATTTATTTTATATTATAGATATGGTTAGAAACAGTTAAAGGAAAACCTTCTCCCTTTCCTAAATGAAACCTCCCAAATTTTCTTAGGGTGATTTAGTCATTATTTTCTGAAAAGTCCAAGATCTTCACGAGTCTGTCATCTGGATATGACCAAATGTTGATCTCTGTGTCCCAGTTGTCTGTGCTGAGACTACGATCAGCAATAGAAAACACAAATTTTGCACGATTTTTGTCAGAAAACAATACCTTCAAAAGAATTGTTTGTAGTTATATAGAAGACACTCAGACGCAAGGCATGTGGCCACCATCTCTAATACAGCTTCCAAATGTCAGTTTCTGGAGTTTTGGGGGTTTGGGTGGGCTTCCTTTGGTCTGATTTGATTTGGTTTGCTTTTTTGAGGGAAAGGTCTTCACCATCAAGCTGATCTAGTGACATAGGCAAGAACAAATGGAGAATTCTCTCTGGTCCTACCTCGGTGAATTCAGACATCAGTTCCCTTCAGTGCTTTCCTCTGTTTAATTTTAGTCTTCCCAGTCAAAGTACAATCAACACCATCAACTGGGAGAGACTTCCAGTAAGGCAAATGATCACATGGAAAAGCTCTTAACATCAATGGAATTGGGGATTAATTTCTTGAGAGGAGATATTGCCCTCTCTGATATCTGGAATAATGATTTAAAGGCAGATTCCGGGGAGATCAGATGGAGCAGGCAGCAGTCTTTTGGACCACTGATGTTAGGGAAGATGCCATCTGACCATCAAGATGAAGCCATTGGGAGTATACCCATTTCCTCCATCAAGTCTAGAACTTCCCCTAGAGTTTTTTCCAGTACTTCTTACTGCCATTCTTCCATAAAAATGGGGGAACACAAACCTTGTAAATACAGTCTCACTGATCAATAATGGTGGCATTTTTTGCTTTGCTTTGAACATTCAATTCATTCATGGAATATTCAGATGACTTACAAATCCTCAAAACTCAGAGCTATCACTTTCGTCCATAGGTCCTTCCAGAGCTATCTCTCCTCTCCAGCAGCTCCAGGTGAATGCAGATCCAAACATGTTTGCAATCCCACAAGGCTGACTTCTGAACACCTAACCTGAATACCATTAATAAACAAATGGTCTTGCAAGGTAATGCTCTAAAAAATTCTACAGAGCTGACCTGATGCTATTGCTTATTATTCAAAGAAACTTTTTCCTTGTGTTTGATAATAGAAAGTCTCCATTGCAATGCCAGGCATGGGATGAGGCCAAGTTACATTCAGGGACCCATGAAACCAGTAACATTAACTGGTTTGCCATTAACCCAGCAACGTACATGAACGCATTTGAATGTCTCATAGAACTAAGAAAACATCTCAATTGCTCACTGTTTTTTGGGAAAAAAACCAGAGGTAAATGCAGGACTCCATTTTCTCTGAATTATGTCTATCTCAATAGATAATGGGCTTTTTCTCATACTGCATTTCCTTTAGAAAAACTTCTCCAGGAAATAAATAGACATCCCTTGTCCCACACTGCTCTGTGCTGAAGCTCTCTGACGGCTCCACACTTCTCTCTTCTTCTTGCTGGTTAATGACATAATGCTTTCTGCTCCTTGTCACTTTCACTTGCAAAATGTCATTAAGAGGCAACAAAAAATATGAATAGTTCTTGGTGCAGCCTTTCCACATCAGCAGTTGCAGGGATTGATCAAAAGAAAGTTACCTGTGTTAGAAGGTGGGGAGCAGACGGGCTGTGTGATGAGGTGATGGTAGCTACAACCACTTAATGAGGACAGTTTTGAGACCTGTGCTTTGGAATAGAGAAGTAGAAAAATGGAAAAATGTCATGCAGGTCTGTCTAGGAACTGATCATTTGGTTCCTTTTGTGACCAGTGAAGATTCACAGAAGAAACATTTTTCTCCAGAGGGCTAAAAAAAACCTCTTCTCAGTAAATGACCAAAGCCAAGGCTACCTCAAACACATCAGAGATCTGTTTGCACTGCAGGTTGGAACTGCCCATGGAGCAGGTCAGGAGAACAAATTAGCTTAAACATATGAGTCCTATTACACAATATGGTTGTAGGGTGCTTATAGCTACAGAATTTACAAGCACAAAATCATATTAAGATAAAGGCTTTGAAATCTATGTTATATCACTTGATGTTTCCTGTGAACCATGTCAAGGATCATTTTGTTTTCACAAAACCCTCATGTCAACTCTCCCCACAGGGTGTCGAAAATGCAGCTGGAGCAAACAGGAAGAAAGGCTAATGCTGCTTCTTGGTTGTACCATCCCTGGAAGTGTTCAAGGCCAGGCAACCTGGTCTAGCAGTTTTCCAAGTGCCCCTGCCCATGGCAGAGTGTTGGAACTAGATGATCTTTAAGGTCTCTTCCAACCCAAAGCATTCTATCATACTGTGATTCTATGATTATTCACCCACTGTTGTGACCCACAAGGGAGCAAATATTGCAAGCCATTATTTCATACAGCAGATAATGTCCTGATTAGTCACAGCAAGAGGACTCAACAGTGAACAGGAGAGAGATGGATGGCATCTGGAATCATTTCTAGGGAATCAAACAGCTGAAGTAGCTAAGTAGATTGAGACAGAGAGCTCTGATGAAGGGATTTGTGAGAAGAAGGGATGGTGAAAAACCTGCAGAGGCATTGTGATAGAGCAAGCAGAAGGCAGGAGCACCAGAAGCAGGAATTAGAAATGGGAAAAATGTAAGTAAGGTTTAGAGCTCTTGAAGTGTCCCTACACTGTACGGATACCCTGCAATGAGGATCTGGAGGCAGACAGAAAACCGATGGAGAATCTGAGTGTGGGTAACAGAGCAAATATAGTTCTCTCTTAATAAAATCCAAGTCAGATCTTATTTTTGTTGACAGGAGACAGTGATTTCAAGCAAGTTTTTCCTATTTATGCTATTATCAATAAGATCAAAATCCAGACCCAGAAGAAGCCAGGATACATTATAATCAGCTCTTTGAAGTTCAGGGAACAAAACACAGGCTGATTGCAAACAAGGGAAGGAGCACTCTAATCAGTGTACCTTTTCAGATTAAGATGTATTTAAAGATTTCCGAATAAGTGGAGTAATCAGGTGAGTAGAAAAGAATACATTCAGACCTGGTGAAAAATAATATTCTAGTTTTCCTATTCCTTGGTTAGAAAAAAGCTCTATTTAGCTTAAGAAAGAAAGGTTGAGTGACATCAGATACATAGGTTAGGAAGGAGTAATTTTTATTGTTTGAAGAACTTTTTTTTTTTCAGAAAGGAGCAGCAGGCTTTGAAGATTTCACTATGCATGTGAGGATATCAATCTATCATAAAAACACAAGTAAAACTGAAAACAGCTCAGAGTAAAGAATTTTCTGGAAACTATCTGCTAGTATAACTCACCCTTAAAAATTAACAGTCAAGAAGGAAAGGGTTTGCAAAGAGCAATTATAATTTATTATGAAAAGCAGAGATTAATAGACAGTAACTAGAACAATTTAAAAAGGGGAGAAGCACCAATACTACATTTAAATTTGTAAAACTGGAAATTACATTTTTAAATTAATTCTCTACCGAACTATGGACACAGTCAGAATAACAACAATCACGTAATTTTAGGTCAGATTCTAACCCAAACACAATCTTGCGCAGTAAAAGAAGGGATGATTGCCTAATGTCTTTCCAGCAAATAAACTTTAAATCCACTCCCATGCCTGCTGTGGAAGTTCCCTGCAATAGTCCTTGGCTTGCATTTATGTGAATTGATTGAAAATCCCCAAATGCTACATTAGTCAGTCTCCACATGCTGCATAAAGATGAGCACTCAGACAGCAATTAATAACAACTCTTGGCATCAAGTAGAAGAGATAATATCTAAGGCTGACACTGGTATGGAAATTAAATGTTATATTTGGCAAGGAGTTTCTAAACAGACCATAAAGGCTCAGGTGCTTTAATGCACATTTGTTTAAATGCCTGTTCCTTTTTCCCCCCTCTGCTGTGTTGTAGTCCTTGTAGTCTGTAGTTTGGTTCATTCAGAATTTCATGGCACATGTTTTTTCCCTGGAAACACATCTCTGGGTAGCTTCCATTGCACATCCTTTCTCCACCCAACCAGATGACAATAAGTTGCTATGTTTTTTTTCTTGGAAAGACACTTGGAAACCAGGGAGGGAGGAAGTAATTTTTACTTAAGAAAGAAGGAAAAAGAGAAGACAACTATGGGAGTGTATCTCGCTGAGGATCCTAAGGGACTAAGAAGCATGCAAGTAATGCAAAATATTAATCATTGCATTAGCTTACATGAAGATGATACTAATAAAATCCATTGTCCAAATGCAGTTTGCTTTTAGAAACAAAACCTAAGGGATTCATCTCTCCTCCTTTTGATGGGCTTTTGCTGAGCACAAGAATATGGGGAAATTTAACTTTCCAAATTATCTGCTTTCTATTCCGTCAATTTGAATTTCTCCTAAACACCTATTTTATAACTAAAAATACAATTAAAAATTAAATACCTGAGAACTTCTCTCTGGGATTTTGCTATTATTATCCATTTACATCTAAGTAATTTCACTGTCTTTTCATTCACTCTCTGTTATATCCCTGGGCTTGTTTTCTTCTCAAGACAATCCTGAGTGAAATTCTCACTCAGGATGAGTGAGGCGGGGGCCACTCACCAGGATGTTTTACCATTATTTTCCTTCTTGATATTTCTGCCTGTATCAGCGCATTGAGCTGTAATGTTTTCGTTTGGATCATGAGTGCACTTTTGAAAGGAGTTGTCTCGCAGTTGCCTCCGCTTACCGTAGTCTAAGAGGCATTCAGAGCACAGGACCAGGACAGAGGTGCCTCATAAGCATTGAAATGCATTTAGAGTGGACCCAGGGTCATCACCATCACTCGCAGTACAAACCACTCCCTATCAGCTCACATCGTTTCTCAGGACAGATATAACCTGCACGAAGTCGGGGCACACCAAGACTGAACAAGTCAGTGGGATCCCAGCCTTTGTGCTGATTGGCAGTACAAAGTCCGGGGGTGTCAAAAATCCATAAATATCTGGGCTTGAATAGGAGGGCTGAAAGCCAGCACAGCCTGCAGGGAGGGAGAACAGCAGTGATCAGCCTCGTCTTTCCTCCCAAGAGCTCCTACTGCCTCCCTGCCAGCCTGATTAGCCTTCAGTTTGGAACAGAAAACACTGCCACCTTTGGAGACTGCTCAGAGAACCATTAATGCATCAAGCTCAATGGAAGCATCATTGCAAAAATCAAACCCCTTTTTCCTCATTTAACTGGATGCAGACTTTGTTTCTTGATTGAAATTTGGCATAGAAGATAGGAATATCAGAATAAGTCTGCTAAACTACAGCATTTTGGGAAGTCATTTTCACTGGTGCAAAGCAGGAAAGGAAAAACCCTCCCATGCAGATCTAGCAGCATTTTGGACCTGTGTTCTCCCAGGTTTAAAGAGTTAAATTGCAAATCACAGGAGGAAGAGTTCCTGTCCTTTCTTCCTTGATAAAGCACTTAAAAATATTTAAATTCATCTTTTCGAGAACCAAAACAAAGGCTTTATAAAAGATTCTAAAATGCTCATGCAGGCTTATCTCTCTAAAAATACTGAGAATTTTTTGTCTGTTTTCTTTAATAAGCAGGACTCTGATTATCAGTTTCATGCATGGCAGCTGTATTTTTATGAATCAACAGAATTTCTATCAAAGCTTCTTTGATGGAAGCCAACAGCTTATCAAACTGGTATCAGTCATGGTGCTGCCAGTGAAGCCTATGAAGGACTTACGTCTGTAGCATCTGGGGACCATGACCCAAGTATTTTCATGCTATACTCAATGCAGTGACACATCAATGAATTTTGAATGAAATCATGTCAAAAATATATAACCTTCTTAATTCTATGCAAACTGAATAAATAAACAAAACCTTAGAAACAAGAAGAAACATGTATAAACCTCATCAATAAATGGATTGGTGGTACTGTAGAGAAAAAAATCTTTTTCTGCTTTCAAAGTTTGCCACTAAACCCAAAAATGCTCTATTTCTTAGTAATGTGGTTTAAAAATAATACTCTATGGCTAAATAAAGTGGTTGTTATATAATAAGAATATGCTTAAATAACCAAGATTGTCCCTTTTATTTTGTACTGTGAAGCAATTATTCAGTCATGATGAATATTTTCCAAGAACGACTGTGATTCAAAATTAATCTTTCTGCATCATTGTTCTATTGATCAGTTCAGTGATTTTAAATAAAAGTAATGTGCTATATTTTCAGAGCAATAGGCCACACAGAGCTTCTCAGAATACCCAGGACGGTATCCTATATCTGTCTTGTCCACAGCTCTACTGGGAGACTATGGGCAAGTCAATCCTTCACTCACTTCTTGGAGGAACCTTCATGTGAAGTAAAATTACCACACTTCAAGAATATTTCTCACATAAATACAGTGAAGTTTAGTAACTCCTGTCTAGGATGAGCTGCAGGTTCAGGATGAGGTGTACCAGTGAACCAAACATTAACTGACTATCAATCATGCTCTGAACATAAGCAAGAGCTGTCTTGCTGTTAAACAGAGCACATTTTGGTAGAAAAGAGTATGAAAGTTATAAAATGTTAGGTTGGCAGCATTCAGAATAATCTGCTCTAGATTTTTATGCACAAAATATTTGAGAACTATAGGTTCGATGACGGAAAAAAACCAATAATTTAACTTCTATGCAGGTATTACAGTGTCTTAAAGTGGAAACAGGCAATTGAGCCAGCAATACCAAACTACTGTGGCAAACCAACAATCCTCATGGCAGAAACCAGTCAGGACAGGGTCAGTATAATTGTCCAGTAACAGAGTCCAAGTGTTGGGTAATATTTGCTACCTGCAGCTGCAGCAATGAGTGCTGCAGGTGTTACAACAGAGAGGCAGCCTCCTGGTTCTGCAGCAGGGTCCAGGGAGGCAAACACTTCTTCTTCCTCACACCCTCAGCACTTCATGGGGCTCCCATTCCCCAGGAGCTGCTGAGACCTTTGTTTACGGCGAATTTTATCTCAGTGGGTGTATTTTGTCTGAAAGGAACAGCTGCTCTAGCTCCTAAGCAGAGGTCAAATATGCTTTAAAAGAGGCTCCCAGCCCATGAACTCTGAAACACAAGGTCAGCCAGCGGTCCCTTTATTTCCAGAGTAAGATGAGCCATTGTAGGGGTGAATAAACCTGACTAGCCGATACGAAGCTCATTATGATGCCCATACCTATTTTTGCTCAGGAAAGTAAACCTGATCTGTTGGAAACAATATCTTGGGCTTTTATACAGTAATTATAGAGAACTAAGATCAGTATTTTTAAATGAAAGTGATGACAATGCTTTATGGAATGAGTAGCAACAGAGCTGATTTAAATCCTTTATACTGCTAATGAAATGTGAATAAGTAGGAGTCTCATTATCTGCACTTTAGTGTATGCCTTAGATTGTTCATTATCCTACCACTTAGTGAATTGGTATCTGTGCATATGAGTGATCCTAATGGTTTTAACACAAAAAGTTTCCAGCTTTGTTTAGAAAGTGGTGTTTTAATGATTATGTTTTGGTTATAAGCATAATATCTATATACTATCTGTATACAATGCCTAATGGTTTGCAGCTTCAAAGAAAAATTGTTTCAACAAAAACTAGATATTTTCTGAGAGAAAAAAACCTGTAATTTATACAAACCCTTTTCACTATGCAATAATTAGCATTTTCCAAGCATTCACTTGGAAAATGAGACTTTTAAACAACCTGACTCTCTTGCATTTGTTTTGGGGAGAAAGGAGAACAGAGACAGTAACCTCTTGACCACCTATGTTTGCAAAGAAAAGACCAGGAAGAAAAGAAAAAAAATCATCAGAGGATGAAGTTTAAACCATGGGTTATTGCAAGAGGCATCCTCTTATTATGTATGCCATGGTTCAGCATCTTGCTTTTCCTTCCTCCTGTACTCTTCACATTGGTTCCTCCTGAAGTCCTATCAGGTGCCCCTGATAACACTTCCCATCCTGAGGAGGAGATGGCACAGCTGAGTGTGTATTGGAGAGCCTAACTCACCTGTCAACACACCTAAGAAAAGAAATAATTATAACACACAATTTTTTCCTGAAGCTCCAAGCAACCCTGAAAGAACTTCTTCCAAGTGTGACAGGACTGGACTTAAGTACATTTCCTTCATAGTTAATGCGATGCCTCATAGTTTAATTAGATCTGCTGGATGTCTCTCTGCCATCTGCTCCCTTCCAAGAGCCAGCACCTGTCAGCATAAGCGCCAACACTGACTCTCCAATGACTGGCAGAATATATTTCCTCCTGTCTAAGAGGACATACATTGTTTCCTAAGAAACCATCACCTGGGGATGTCATCCACAGCAGAAAATAGAACACCCTAACTTTGATATTTTAGTTGTATTCTCCTTGCTGTACAGTATCAGACAAGTAGGAAAAATGATAGGAGAGAGTAAAGACAAATATTTTAAGGCTCAAGGAAAATGCTAAAATTTAAAAGAAAAAAAACGCTCTTAGGAATAAAACACATCCCTGTTTGTATTTAATAGGGCTTTATATCTCCAAATGCTTTGCTCACAGTATAGGCATGCAGCTGGATGAGCCAGCATGCACAGTATCACTTTACTTCCCAAGTGACTCCTCCACTTGGAGGGATTCTCCTTGGCCACATTTCTCTCATGGTTAGGATTTGGCTAGCAGTGCTGCTGGGACAGGTATCTGGAGTCTGGCACTGTGGGCTCTTTTCACATCAGATCACACGACAGAGGTCCGAGCTGAGGGCCTCTCCTACCATTAAAGTCTCCAAAGCCTTGAGGGCATTTCTCCATTTCACATCTGCTGGCAAACAGACCTGTCCAGCTGGGCCTTCTCACACGAAAGCACCCAGGAAAGCTGGGGCCACCTGTGTATTTCTATTAGACCTCAAATGTGAGAGCAGTAATTCACCTTGTGCTAAGCCAGCGATGCGATGCACTGCCAAAATCACACATGGCACGTTAGCTAAGTCAGCCAGCCACCAAACACACACATCTGCAAACAGGACAGCTTTCCTTTCCTCGCCTTTTTTTTCTTTTTGCCATAGTTCTTATGTCTCACATATATATCCCTCTAAGCTTCCAGATGCCAGGAAAGCTCATTGTTTGAAGGATTGCATGAAGGGAGGATGTTTTCCTAACACCAAAAACTAATTCGGAACCAGGAGGCAATAAGACTCATTTGAAGAGGACAGATGACTTCCAGTTTGCATTTGTTTGCTGGAAACAAACCATTCAACTAAAATGCACTGGGGCTGGGATTTCCCAGGTGAAATCCTGGCCCCATCAAAATCAGTGAGCATTTTGCCTCTGCCTACGCATTCAACATTTCTTGTGCAGAGGACCTGGAAACTACCAGTGTTTTCATACACAACACACACCAAGGAAAAGCTTTAGAGCAACAGAGAAGATTAATGCAAGTTCTACTACACCATGCTTTATCTACAGATAAAACTTAAGAAAGGCTCAGCCAGCATTGGGACATCATGGTGATAGCTGCTGTTCTAATTAAATATCATCTTGGAGATCATCCCTCACAGCCAAAAAGAGACAACAGATACCAATTTCTCAAATATGTAGTACTTAGATGAAGCTCTGAACAACATTTGAAGGTTAAATAACATAATCTAGGAATCTGATCCATGATTGCTGGTACCTCAAGAGGATTTGCTATTCCTTCTTCATATAGCATGAAACCACTTCACCTTTCATGACTTTGGAAAAAGAGCATTATTGTGCCTCTAGCTTTTTGTATCAGTTGAGCTTTATGCTGCTTTTTCTTTTTCTTTAACATTTCACTGTTTCTACTAAACATTTTTTTAACCTACATTTTTTAATTTGTATAGCAAGAGCTGTTTCATCTCTGTTCATCTGGTAGATCACTGCGATGTGAGGGGGCTGCTATTTGAAAAGTTAAACTTTCTAGATTTTCTAAAAATTAAAGAAATGAAACAAACAGATGACTTTTTTTCCCCCTCAAATCTGTGCTTTCTTGGAAAAGTCAGTAAAACCACATAGCTCTATCTCAGTGAATGTATTTGCATTCTCAAGTAACAGAGCTGAATTCAGGTTTTGTTATATGTCAGTGCATTTTTGGGCACTAATCCAAGCTTAGAGGTCTATATTGGAACAAAACAAAACTCTGATCTTCTCAGAATGCTTAAGGCAATGGCCTAATTTTATGAAAGGGAATAGGAAGTGCCTTCAGCTTCAGCAAGCACTGAGTCATATCAACAGTTGTCATGAATGAATTTGAATATACACAGGTTACCAAAGCTACCTAGTAGGTTTTCAGAGGCTCTAGGAGTCTAAATATCTCTGAAGTCAGTGTTGGAATGGGAACAGGACATGTCTTAAAAGACAGCAGACACCTGGAAGCAGCTGGTTTTCCAAACACTCAGATGGAAAATCAGGTTTTTGTTCTTAGAAACTCTTCTCCTACAGGACTGTGATCTCCAGTTGTTGCTGAAGTTCCTGCAGAGAGGATCTTCAGGATTCTTCCTCCATCATGTCACAATGAGAACCTTGCAGGCAAACCTTGCATATTTGGAAGCCGCTATCTTTGGAAAAAATGACGACGTATCTTTTCAATCAATTCTCTGACCAGTATACATAATTTGCTGTTTTATTCTTTTCAAATACAATTTGAGCATATGTCCAGACGTATTTTTGCTCCATGTTCCATAATGGCTTATCTATTAGTCCATTAGTGCCCTATAGACAGCAGAATATTGGAAACAGCAAATATTAAATAGAGAGGAAATAATTACATCTAATTCTGTAAAATTTATACTTGCAGATCACCTGTGTAAGAACTAACCATACAGAGATATTGTAGTTCCCATTGCAGTGCTGTATATCACACTTATAGGAATTTCACTCTCCTTACCCCCATGGAGAAGCCAGGGCCTGCACATTCCTCGAGTTACAGGATGTTAGGCACAGTTCCCCTTGCAATAACTGGCCTGCAAGATGTTTATTCACCTCCAGGGCTGGGATATACATTTTGACTTGTGACTGTGGAATGTTCATTAGACACCTAAGGCTTATCCTTTTGCTATTAGCGTTTTTTACCATTTGCACTAAGCTGGTAGGAAAAGAGGAAAAGATGTCATGTGGCAGCAGGCTGGTGGAAGGTGGGTATCCACCTCTACACAAATATTAGTCCACGAACATAGATAATTTCCATGAGGGATCAAACTTCCAGCTCCCTCCAGCTGCTTCCTGTGGGTTATTGTCAGCATCCAGATCCTGAAAGGAGATGCTGCAGCAATTAATTCAGAATTGAATTTTCTCCCTGATCTCCATTTCTGAAAGCTTATTTTACATCACAAAGCCTCCTGTCCCAGACCTGTGGAGTTGTAAAGATGTTCTTGGGATTATAGCTATGTTTCATTATTCACAGAGATGTTTTGACTCCATTTAAGCCCAGCTGCAGATGTAACAGGTTACACAGTACACTCCATTTGTGAGAAAGAACATTTTTAAGCCCATTTTACAATTTCTTCTACTTTGAGACTTCAGATATATATTATTTGATGCTTTCATCTATAGCAATTTTACCTGTATCAGCTTGTTGCATCTTACTGGACAAAAAACCCCAAAGCCATCAGATTCTGTGGGGGCTGCTACTCACCAGTGGAAATTATAGAATCATAGACAGGCTTGGGTTGAAAGGGATCCTACAAATCAACTAGTTCCAACCCCCTACCATAGTCACAGATGTCATTCACTAGATCAGGTTGCTCAAAGCCTCCTCCATCCTGACCTTGAACACTTCTGGAGATGGGGTACCACAACTTCTCTGAAATGGTTCTACAGGCATTTGTTTTTCATTCAATGAAAACTTCTGTGGCAAAAATAAACCTCAACACTTGTTTCTGAGTCATGAACCAGTTTTCATTAACTGAGAGTTTCAATGGAAAATTTTCAGCCAGCCTTAATCATACCTATCAGCAGGTCTGTAAGGATCTCCCTGAGAGTTTGTGCCAGACTATCATTTTAATACCAGGAAACTGGCTGAAATTCTAGCTAAAAATAGAACAATAAAATGTTCAAGTACAAATGCCATAAGGACTAAGCAGAAAGGCTATTGCAAAGAAAATCAAGGCTTAGCAACCTATCTAAAATTCCACCAGCATATTAACAAAACCAGGGCTGAAACAGAACTAGGTGATGACATCTGATTGGAGGTCCAGAAACAATCCAAGAAAAACCTTCATTCTTTTGCAATTAAAATAACAGCAATAGAAATCTGAATAGAATCATAGAATCATTAAGGTTGGAAAAGACCTCCAAGATCATTGATTCCAACCTCTGACTGAACATCATTGTGCCAAATAAACCATAGCACTAAGTGTCATGTCCAGTTGTTTCTTGAATACTTCCAGGGATGGTGACTCCACCACCTCCCTGGACAGCCTGTTTCAATGCTTAACAAATGTGAAAAAAGTCTTCCTGGTTTCCAACCTGAACCTGTCCTTGTGCATCTTGAGGCCATTTCCTCTTGTCCTGTTCCTAATTGCTGGGGAGAAGAGGCTGACTCCCACCTGGCTACAACCTCCTTTTCAGGTAGTCGCAGGGAGTCATAAGGCCTCCCTCAGACTCTTTTCTCTCCAGGATAAACACCCCCAGCTCCCTCAGCCACTCCTCATATGACTCACTCTCTACATCCTTCACCAGCTCTGTTGCCCTTCTCTGGACATGGTCCAGCCCCTCAATGTCTTTCTTGCAGAGGAGGGCCCAGAACTGGACACCAGACTCAAGGTGTGGCCTCACCAGCGCAGAGCACAGGGGGTGATCACTGCCCTGGTTCTGCTGGCCAGGATGCCATGGGCCTTTTTGGCCACCTGGGCACCCACTGGCTCGTGTTCAGCCAGCTGTGACCAGCACCCTCAGATTCTTTTCCACTAGGAAGCTTTCCAGCAACTCTTTCAGCAGCCCATAGCAATGCATGAGGTTGTTATTACCAAAGTGCAGGAATATGAGGAATAAGAGGTTGAATACTCTTGTGCAACAGAAAAAAAAGTCAAAGGTAGGTAAAAATGTATTGCAGGCAGTCATATGCTCCTGGCCAAATAAATGGTATCTGAGAAGTCCTTTTACATTGTACAGATTTCAATATTTAAGTCAATATAAAGTTCTAGAGGTACAGATGAAGACATAGGGATACAAATGCAACCTGATGCCACAGCACCTTGCATCATTCCTTTCCTGGTCCCTTGGTAGCATTTTACTTGTACCACACACTGCAGGTGTTAAAAGAGAAAGGAAATGAAAGGTGTGGTGACCAAAAGCAGATTTATTCTTTAAGGAAAGTATTAAGACGCAAAATGGAAAATTTACCTTCCTCTGAAACCTGGCACAAAAGAACTGTGTATTAAAGATTGAGCTAGTGTTTCTTCAGCCGTGTTTCTACAAGATACCAGGCCCTGTAATGCCACAGTTGCCATGGATATCACTATTGATTAGTAAATAGTGTTATTAAGTTCCATGTAAATAGTGAATAACTGACAGTTCTGAAAGAGATGTGGACATTTTGGGTAATAGGCTTTTTTTTCTTAATTGAATAGGGGCTAGTTGAAAATTTGAACTTCAGCTTAAATTTTCTGCACTGCTTCACTTCTTTGTGTTTTGTTAAGCAAGTATATTCCAATAGCTGGCATACTCAAGAAAAGAGGAAACATCAAATAAAATATAAATTAAAACTGAGACTGGTCCAGAGTCCAGGCTTATCTGGTCAAAAGTCAAAGAAAGAAAGGAAGGGATAACTGCTAAACAATAAGAGAAATACTGGATTATTTCAGAAAAGCCTTCTAAAGATAGCAGCTCCAGGTCTATAGGAATAAATTTGTCTCACTGGAAAGAACAGATTTGTCTCACAACAGCAGCTACAAGTTTCACTGTTCAACATCATCACGTGAAAGCTCTGAAAATGTTCTTCAGACATGAACTGAGCAGCAAACTCCTGTGAAACGATGGAGAATTGAGCTTGTCATCTCATCAAGAAAAGCTGAATATAAAATTTGCCTGATGCCACAGCAACTCTGTAGGAGAAGTAGGGCCAAAGTCAAGGCTCTTCCCCCTTTACAAAAAGTGACCTTTGTAGGTTACAAGATGAAACCAGCAGCAGAGTCTGAGGCTCAAGGACATCAGGTGATTGGAGTGAGCTGGGTATGACCTGGCATGGTCCATGCTCTAGTGCTTCCCTAGTTTCTACATGCAAACGGCTGTGATGGGGCTACTGAATACAGCAACTGAATGTGAATGCAGGCATCCTGACTGATTTTTCTTTAATACTTGTCTATTTTTTCCATAAAGATTAATGCAAGCGAGATGGTGTTGGCATGAAAGTTATCCAAAGTTTATCAAACTCAGACTGGAATATGCACACTCGTGCAAGCGAACAGCACGCACATACCACGGCTTACGCCGGAGGTGTCAGCCACAGACATTCAGTCAGGAGCAGAAACAGAGCTGTGCGATTTCGGGGAACATCCACAAGCACCATGAACAAATAACAAAAAATAACAAAAAGAAAAAATAACAAAAAGAAAAATAACAAAAGAACAGTCAAATCATTAATGCAAAGACTAGGTCCTAACCAGCTAATAGGTGCAAATTCCTGCTTTTGTGGATAGCAAGCTTGTAAAGGTAATTCACATCTTAGTGAAAGACAGAATGTCTAGTCTAGATGAGATAAATCTGTATGGCTAAAGCAGCAGCAGTAGCAGCATAGCAGCAGTTCACATCAACTGAGAATTGGGTCTAAACCTGTAAAAAAGGAAGGTGAAAATAGAAAAAAAATTTAAATTAAATGGATGAATTGCCTACTGCTAATTGTTTGCTTAGCTCTGTTTAGGAACAAAATGCTAACAAAAAAACCCAAATTATTGTCAGTCAGTTCTGGGATGCCCAAGGTAACAAACATTCTGCTCAGCTTGTTACTTAAGCATATGCAGCAAAGTTAAACACAGACTAAATGAATGCAAATGAAAAGATTTTAGTAATACCACAAGAAGAGGCTGGCAATGAAAATTCTCAGATAAAGTTGTTGTGTTAGCTATCTTCAATACACCATTCTATCTCTACCTACAATCCTAACAGAAACAAGATCCTGTTGGTTTTATCTTACTGTAGCTAGACAAGATAAGCCTTTGGCTGGTGATTTAAGACTGGCCTTCACTAATTGCTTGATGACAGCTGTCTCAGTACCTCATCTTTTCTCATCGTGGAAGAGATACGGCAGAAAATTGGGTTTCAGCAGAAGAGAATCAAGCTGCAAAGCAGATTCTTTTTGAGGACTCTGAGTGTACAGCACATATTGTAAAAGTTCCCAGCCCCTTCCAGGACTACCGGTGCTATGGTGACATAAATACAGAGAGCTGCCTGGAATTTTTTACATTATTGACATATCAGACATACGATAATTTTGGTTATAAGAAGAAATCAACAAGATTTTGGTTTTCAAAAGCTGCAAATAGAAACATTCTTCACTGCACAGGAAAAGATTAAGGTCTTTGGACAAAAAAAAAAGCCACTAACATTTTCAAGAGGCATTTGTACATTTTACATTGAAATCTTTCTTCAAATTGAACTGCCTTTGAAAAAATGTCAAGGGAGTACTTTTTACTCTATCCTGTATGTAGAAGAATCATGTAATAAAGAACTGACTCCTTGAATAGGGCCTGAGCATGCTCCTATCAGACAGGATTTTTTTCATACAGCTAAAACTGAGTTCCACTGCCCTAGGGAAGAGATGGTAAGCAGGAGAATGCACTTTTCTCTCCATAGGAAGAGGAACAAAGAGGGGACAGCAAAGGTAGACGTGAAGTAGAAGTGTTCTGGAGAATTAGGATCTGACTTGTGCTGAAGTAGAAGTACTCTGGAGAATTAGGATCTGGCTTGTGCTGCAAACAGGAATGGTACAGCTGGGGATCAGTCACAGGGACAACACTTTTGGCCCATATCTATCTGCTGCTCCACGCCCAATCTTCAGCCTTCTTCATCAGGGCTCCACTATAGTAGCTGGAAAATCCATAGATTTTGGTGCCTCCCTCTCCTGTACCAACAGCTGGCAATACCTCTGGGATTTAGAAATATTTGGGGAAAGTATGGCAAAATATATTAATCTTTCCCTCACTGCCAGTCGCAGCAGCAGGAAGTATTGCTACTTGACAAAACTACTTGACAAAAAACATCACACAGTTATTTTTACTGTTCGGTAAGATTATCTTAAAGAAGCGTGAAGGACTAGAACAATTTTAGGATGAATCAAATAACTTTATCCCCGAAAGCTCAATAAACACAACACCAAAAGCTTCCCTCTTGATTTATTTGTTAGAGAATGCCATCACGGCACATTTGCTGTGGTTGAACTCCATCATGCTGGGCATTTCAGCTTTACCTTGCAGGAGAACAAAGTTAGACAGGAGGTTGTGATGGAATGACAAGTTTAAGACTTAAAAATTAATTTAATCCAGGTCTCCAGCCTTGTTAGTTCATTTTTCTGTCACGACCTCCAGCAGCCACGGCACAATGCTCAGAGCCACCATGGCCAATTGAAAGGGTTCACCTCATTAAGAATTCTCATTTCTCGTCTGAGCTCCTTTGAGAGAGTGTCATTTCACTTTAATGAATTCATTGCACATGATATCATGGTGGTTTTATGAATATGGATTTACCTTCTAATTATTGTAGCAGTTAGAGAAAGGGAGACAGGAAAGGCAGAGACTTTTAAGGGTGCTAGCATGCAGTTCTACACCTTCTGCAAAGGCCAGTTCTTGCTTTTGTCTTAGATATTTCACAGTGGTTTGTTTACTCACAGCTGATGCTCTTTTCAGAGCAAGCACTCCCCAGCTCAAATAGTTTTCAAGAAATGGTTTATTGATGATCACATTATTAAGGAGATATAAGGATAACAGAAGGGTCATTGACTTCTACGTGAGACACTCAAAGAAAGATGGAAAGAAGGTGGGAGCAAATGCTTAACATAGGACACATTCAGGACTTCAGCTATGGGTGTCTAGTGTAAGCACCAGGTTAACTTCTGTTCATTGATTAGGTAAAGGACTTGTAGTTCTGCAACTAAAATTATCTGAAGGGCTCATTGAACTCAAAACTTCACTTCTCTACCAGCTGTGGTGGTTCAGCCAGGCTCTCAAAGGACTTGAATGCGGTTCTTGATTTTTCTGAGTAGCAAAGGGAATAACACAGAAATTCACGTGGTGTCGGCACTCGGAGACAGGAAGGATAACCTCTGCTTTTGTATTTGGACATAAATGATATTAGGAAGCTCTCAGTGTGGCCAGAAGGTTTGAAGTCCCTGTGGGCTCTCAAGGAAGAGCTGGCCACCTGCTACTTCCCACTGTTCTATGTGCAAGTAAGGAAAACACAGAACAGCTTAGCTTCTTAATAAATAAACAAGCAACCAACTGAAGCTTGGGCTATTAAATAAATTGATAGCATTATACTAAACCATAAGGCTCCTTTTTCTCAGAGCACCAGCATTATAGAGCCTCCTTATATTTGCACTAGACAAATACTTAAAATATCTCAGCAATTATTTTATGTTGGCACAATAATAGCTTAACTAGAATGGATCTTCTTATACATGAGAATACAGTGAATGATTGTCTTACTAAGAAAAGCCTAACCCCTAAGAGGGTTCGTGTTCTTCTTCTAATGACTCACTTTAGGAGAGGTAGATAGGCAGGAAGGATGATTCATCGTGGGACACCTACTGTACACTATTCTGGAATACATTTTTCTTCATCTCTCTCCCACTCTACCTATCAGAAAGGGATAAACAAAACCATAAGAGCTTGGGGATTGAAAGAGAAGGGGAAATTGGCTAAAAGTCAATGCAGGCAATGGGGTGTCTTTACAAATGAGTAAAAGATTGGTGACGGCAGCACAGTAATGTATTGGCCTCACAGGTCAGACTGACCTTAGCAGATATAACCAATAAATCTGTAAGCTTTAAGATGCAATACTGAGTCAAAAGTTCAGCTACTTCTCAAGCTTTGCCTTCAAACTTTTGCAAACTGCAACTTGTATTCCAAGCCCTGTTTCCTCTAAGAGCCCATGAGTGAAATTTCAGGGAAAACAAAAACAACAGATAGCAATTCAGTCACAGGCTTGATGCAGAAAAAGGAAAATTACACTGTTACAGTGTCATGGTTTTCTGAAACTCACCTTCAGAAAGAGGCCAAGAGAACCAACTCAATAATATACTTTGGTGTCACAGAAAATTTGCTGGAAGTTCAGCCATGCATTAAGTGCCATTCAGCCACTAGCGAGCCTGGTACAGTCCACTGTCTATTATCCACTCCTGATCATAGAAAAAACATTTTGTTCCAAAACCTCAGGCATGGGAAGGGATGCCATTTACTAGATCAGGTTACTCAGGGCCTCATTCAACCTGGCCTTGAACACTTGCAGATATTTCTTCTGGGAACCAGTGATACAGCCAGAAGGAATCCAAGGAGTATCAAAAAGGGTTACAGTGTGGTGTGGTCGGCACGCTGGAGAGACGGGATGTCCTCCAGAGGGACCTGGAGTGGGCCCATGCAAACTTCATGAAATTCGACAGAGAAAAATGCAAAGTCCTGCACCTTGGTAAGGGCAATCTCAAGCACAAACACAGGCTCAGTGGAGAATGGATTGAGAACAAACCTCAGGAGAAGGCCTTTGGGAGTATTGGTTCATGAGAAACTCAACATGACCCAGCCATGTGCCATGGCAGCCCAGAGAGCCAAACGTGTCCTGGGCTGCATCCAAAGCAGCGTGGGCAGCAGGTGAGGGAGGGGATTCTGCCCCTCTGCTCTGCTCTGGTGAGACCCCACCTGCAGTGCTGCATCCAGCTCTGGGGTCCCTGCACAAGAAGGACACTGTTGGAGAGAGTCCAGAGGAGGCCACAAAGATGATCAGAGGGATGGAGCACCTCTGCTATGGAGACAGGCTGACAGAGATGGAGCTGTTTAGCCTGGAGAAGTGAAGGCTCCCAGGAGACCTTAGAGCACCTTCTAGTGCTGAAAGGTGACTACAGGAGAGGTAGAGAGGGACTTTTTATGAGGACATGCAGTGATACGACAAGAGGGAATGGGTTTAAACTGCAAGAAAGTATGTTTAGGTTGGATATTCGGAAGAAATTCTTTACTGTGAGGGTGGCGAGGTACTGGAACAGGTGGCCCAGGAAAACTGTGGATATCCCATCTCTAGAATTGTTTGAGATCAGTCTCGAAGGGGCTTTGAGCAATCTAGTCTAGTAGAAGGTGTTCCTGCCCACGGCACAGGAATTTGGAACTACAGGATCTTTAAGGTCCCTTTCAGCACAAACTGCCCTATGATTCATTCAAGAAAGTTGTGTTCCAGTCCAAGAGCAACACAGGAAAATGAATTTTAAGGTGGTATTCACATGCCCAGGCCACAGATGCTCAAGTCATTTTTAACAATGGCTAGAAAAGGAAAAAAACATCTTGTAAAAGGGCATTAGTAAAGACAATTGCTGAAGGCTTTTCACGGACTATGCAGCAGCAGTTGACTTAAACATGCACTTAGAAACACTAAGTGGTGATTTAACAGGACTGATAACCCTGATAACCCTACATAGCAAGTGTCTGAATACATCTGCAATTGCAAGTGCTGAAGATGTCAGGATAAGATTCATGGGCTGGAACTTGAGCAGAAGCTGCATTAACAGAGGGAGGGCATTTGTAAAAATGCCATGGGATCATTTATGACCACATTTAGTGACAATTTAGTTCTCTAGCTCATCAGAAATGCACAAGCTGCAGCAAAAGATTCTACCCTATTAAAGCATAATATTTGTGCTGAAAGATTTGCCTGTTGAAAAAACACTGCTACATCCTATGACACTCCGGATTCACCTCTGTCCCCTGAACTCAGGCCCAACACAGATACGTATCCTATGGCAACTAACCTGCAGTGACAGAGAGAGATTAAAGTAAATGCAAGTCAAGGGAGAAAATTATATGTAAAATATAAACATTGCTGTCTGCTGGAGGTTTGCATGCCCTCAGTTAGGTCTAGCAACTTCACTCAGTCAGTCTGGATCCGTGACTATTGCAGGTGACTGTAAATCAGCAGGAGTTTGCATGAACAAATTTTCTTAAAAATATGACTGCTATTCCATTGCTTCCCTTGGAGGCCTTGCTATCCAGGATTTAATAATAATGATGATAACAACATGATAGCCTCATGTCATTTGAGTAAAAGAGACCATGTGGAATTTAAATCCTCTTTAGATGGGTAACTAATCAGTTTGGTTGTCCTGTAGCTCCAAGTCCTTTAAGAATGTAGCTGGCTTACAAATTCAAATATAGCTGATTTTTTTTCCACAGAAACAAGTTAGCTATTACTAGACAACTTCAGAAATCCAGACTCTGCAGCTTGCTTTACTGAATATGTTCTTCCAGCTCTGGTGGTGCTACTGAGGGCATGGACCAAATCTCTCCCCTTCAACACAGACTATTCCTGAGTTAAGGATAGTAAGATAGAGCACATTTTCACGATTATGTATCTACAATACTCTGGGGTAGTTTTTCAAAGGAGCATTGGCTTGGTGAACACAGAAACTCTGTTCAGTAGTGACAGTGATGAAGACATAAATATCTGCAAGAAACCAATTTGTAGCTTCCGAAAGACAACAGATTTGCCAGGCAACTCCAGCTGCTCATCCTAGGACCTTTCACAGACAGGCATGTGCCTTGCAGGAAAAAGATGGATTTTGCTTTTGTTACTCATCCATGAGAGCTGTCTACACAATCCCTGTGCAAGCACCAATTTCTGAGTTCAGTACTTATGACCAGAACACTCATAAAAGGCAATGCTTTAAGAAAGGCTGCCATAATTCAGGTTTTTAATCTGGATTCAGGATCTAAGTTCCTACAGATAGCTTCTATATCAAGAAATTAAGCAACACAGGCAGACACTGGAAGTCAATGGTCTGTACTCTCACACTGCTAGAAGAGCCCTGGCAGTCTGTACAAATGGTACAGCACCCACCAAAACCCTTCCCAAGCACGGAGAAGTTGTTAGCACAGACCAGATTTTGCCCACAGCAGGCACTCTGGATGTGGCCTTCCTACTTTGAAGGCTGAATTTTGACAGTGTACATGTGCCAGTTGACCTCAATGCCCAAAACCAGTTTAATACATGCTTAATTTCTTAGTGGAAATCTATAATAGATTCTGAAAATTTCATCCTGCATCTAACTGTCAAGAGTGGAGTCCAGAGCATCACAGTGAGATTTAGTGCTTGTGAGAGACCACCAGAACACACTGAGCACTGTGCTGTGATTTGGCTTGTTGGGATCCTGAAGGATATTGTTTAGCATAACCCTATCAGTTGAGGGATTTCTAACCTTGGTATTACCAAGAGTCTCAGGTTGCCAAAGACTCAGAGCCTTGGTCTGGTGCTGGACCTACAGATGCCCCAGTTTCAGTGACTGTTTTCATCCATCTCTGACTGTCCAGGAATGGGAAGTTCCTCCTTTTTCCTTGTCACTTTGTGCAAAAGCCAGGCTTCTGCCTGTCTGGCAGCACACCTGAGAGCCGAGGCAGGAGATGATGGTAGCACTGAGCATGCACCTGCCTGTCACCAGCCAAGGAAACCCAAATACATCAACCTCAGTGACAGCTCTGGCTCTCTGCAGCACAGAAATGAGACACTGCTGATTGATAACCTCCTTGGCAGACTGAGGCCAGATAAGAAAAGCAGGGCAGGCTTTCCAACAACCTTTGCCAAGCCACAGGGCACCTTGCCAGGAAAGATATGGCAGAGCATAAAGCATGACTATGTTGAAAGGTGCCCTGGACTCTCATTCAGGTTCTCCACTGTAGGGACTGGCTTGTCTTAGCAGGATGATTGAGAAGGTTAAAAAATCCTGTCCTGTCCTGGACCAGATGTTTGTGTCCTTCTTGCTCGCTGTGTGACCTGTCCTGTGCCCTGGAGGAGCTGCTGTGTTTCATCTCCATCTGTCCAGAGGCAGGCTTCCCACTGCCAGGAAATGATGCCATCAGGAAGCATTCACTATATCTGCACTGCCTGTGGGTGGATTTGATGGATCTGGGCCAGAGACACACGTGGTTTTTGGGCTCCATACCCACAGAGGACTGCAAATAAAAAGAATGAAGCTGTCATGAATGGAGAAGGTTGTAAAAGTGGTTGTGTCATCCTGCTCTCCCCTGAAAGGTGGAAGTGAGATGCTGGCAATTTGTGATCACTTGTGGGAGTAGGTTTGATCAAAAAACTTTGTATTTGTGACATTTCTGTAAATGTCATTCTACTAAGGTATATACTCTGCACTTGAGTCAGGCTCTTTCCTTCTGATATCTGAAGTGTTAATTATTAATCATTGAAACACAGTTACTGGAACTGTGCTCCCAGAAGAGATAGAGGTTTGGCTTACAGTGGTATTCTCCAATAACGTAAATCCTTACACTAATTCTTTTCTTTAACAACAATCACATTGCACCAGAGACACAAGCATGGCTGCACACGTGAGTACATGAGCTTGTAATCTGTGAGATTTGATTAACTGTGGGTCCACAGTCTATATATAAACTTCTCATAGTATCAGAATAAACAGTCCTTTTCGATGGCTGGCTCCACACTGTCTTTATTTGTTCTGTATCTGCCACAGGATAACAGGCTTTTAACACTGATCAGAGCTACTGATCTCCCCTGTAAAAAATAACTCATGAACTACAAGGTATTGTCATGGACTCCCAACCCAACTTTCTCATGCTCTGTCTACAGTCTCCTGTTAATAGTAGGTCCACTTTTTTAAAGGAAGAGGCCTCTAATTCTGTTCCACAAAAGCAAGTTGTCTTCAGCATTATTTTGTTCTTGTTTAACACTGGCTTTCTTGCTAAAAACTGTATTCACCCATAACCAAAAGATGCTTGCAGTGACACCAGGCAGACTTCTGAAACAAGGCAGCTTTCAAGTAGAATATGGTATTTTGGGGTTCTCGTGTTGAAACAACATAGCAAAATATGCACACAAGCTCATGCCTGCAATGTCCCTCACATCTCAGGTCTCCAGCAGGATTGTAATCATCTCAGTAGCATGTAACTGAGTTCATACCAGTCCGTCTGCCTTGGCTGGCCATCATAAAAAGCTCATATCTCACCACAGGTCTTCCATCATTTCAACGAGGTAACTGTGTTCAGCTGTTGACAGCTCTTGATATTTCTTCCATGCCCACTGGGAATAACATCTAGCTTTTATTTCCGAGTCCCAGCAATGAGATTAATCTTCCTGTCCTAAATGATCACAGCACTGAAATCAGTAAGGAAATGTTCATGCTTTTCATAAAAATAAATTTCCCATAACTCCCACAGTCATATTTTAAGTCTGGGCTGCTCTTGTCTTATTGGAAGTCCCCTCCTCAGGATGGCAGTGAAGTCTCTTTCAGGCTGCCAGCTCAGATGTACTACAGTGATAAAGGTTATATCCTCACCTGAGCTGACAGCCCCACACAAGGCACTACTTTCATATACTGCCTATTCTTTGATGAGTCTCAAACTGCTTCACAGAAAGAAATAACAGAATGGGATTAGGACTCCCCTTGGAGAGGAAAGCAGAGCAACATACAGAATGCACCTGGTCAAGATCAAAGGAACTTGACCACGTGTTGACCTACACGTGGCTGCAGATTAAACAGGGAGGGCAGGAGCATTTTCTTTCACCACGCCCTTCCTGAGTACCCCAGTAGGGTCAACACAGCGCACAAAAATAAACTGAGGTGGGTGTGGGCTTAATTCGGCTTCCCATTAGTTGCAGTCATTTGTGAGCTGCTGAACAACCCAGCCAGGTGTCCTTGTCATGACTTCCAGGGCACAAGCAAACAAGCACACAGTCACTCCTGTTGTTCCGGTTTAATCTGCTGCCACATATGTGCCAATGCTGCCATTTAGTGTGCTGGGCCTGTTGCAACAGCTTGGACATAAAAGACACAACACTAACTGCGAACTGATCCTACACAGAGAGGCAGACACACACCACTACCTGTTGTGAGCCCCTATCAGCACAAGATGCTGGAAAGTGGCAGAGGTGGGGCTACCTGTTACAGAAAGTAATAGTGAAGGGTGATGGTGGCAAGAGTTCCTGGAAATATGAAGATCTGAAATCTTAGTGAGTTTCTGTGAGAAAAACCAAACCAAACCAACCAAACAAACAAACCAAAAAAAACTCCATACCCAAATATCATCCAAACTTCAAGAATCTCACTGGGATTAACCTTGTGATTGAATTCCTGGTTTTACTGAAGCTCAATAACCAGATGAAACAGTAGCTGTTAGTCATCTTAACCCTTTCTGTGGAGAGTCAGGATATTCTTAGCAAATATTTTAAGCAAACCCTTGATCTATTGGTATCCCTGAAGCTACTCACATGCTTTGATCTATGGCCTTGATCTGCAAAGACAGCTGGGACTTACCCTGCTCAGTAAAGAAAAACTCCAACCAGTTAAGCTACTTCTCTGCCCAGCTAGCCTTGCAAATGCTTATGCTTCAGTGCAGGATCTGGGAGGTTTTATTTGTAACATTGCTCCAAGCTTTGTCATGGGTCTCCCTCTCAACCTATTCTCATTTTCAGAAGAGATTTACACCCTTAGGAGCTGACACCCCTTAGAGCCTTCACAACAGCCCACACAGGCAGTCTGAAAACTGCATTGCTGTGCAGAGCTCTGAACAAATCTGCTGTGGTGCTGAAGGCTGCCCAGACACGGCCATGGGGAGCTGATGTGGGATGCTCTGTCCTGCTCCTTCACAACACATGATGGTGCATCCTCCATGCCAGGTCTAATACCACTGGCAGTACTTTGCTGACCCTTGCAGATGTGCTGCCTTTCACTCACCACAGGCCGTCCCTGCAAGCTGCCTTGCCCTTCTCTTGTGTCTGTATTTAACCAATTTGTCAATCCACCCCCAGCTCCTCCTGGTCAGAAATGTGCTGCCACTCCACTGGGGAGATGACACAGTATGTCCCCCCCAAGTGATGCAAACCTCAGCCAGCCCTGAGCTGGTCCCTGGGCACCGCCATGACCTGAACAAGTAGTTCAGATAGCCCTTGGAGAGATGGGGACCACATCCTGTTTGGCACTATCCAAAGCTCAGAACCCATCCAAACAAGTTGAGAGACTCGGTTAGGGTCCGGGATGGTGCCTGATGAAATTGGTGCTGGATGCAACAGCAGAGAAAGAGCGAGAAGAGACATGAGGAGAAAGTGTGAGAACATGCATTTCCATAGGTCAGCTCTCCTCAAGGACATCAGGGGTTCATTGTAAGAGGTATAAAAATAAATGTCAGATGGCCCTTTCTTGGTTAATCAAGCTTGGCTTTGCTGTAGTGACGTCTCCTTCAAATAGCACTTTTTCCATTTTAAAGTCAAGGAAAAAGCCAAAGAGCATCTGACTCCTGAACAAGCAATACTGAAATCAATTCAGGCTTATTTCTGTGGACATGCTTCCCCTATTATTTTAGCACAGCTGTGTAATCCCTGAGTAATTAAAACATCTCTTCAAAGCTGCCACTCTCTTATGCCTTCTGATCCATGTCAACGCTGATCTGTTCAGCTGTGTAGGAATATTAAGAGTGCCTGATATAGCTAAGTCTCTTCAGCTTTTATCCAAATGGTCTCTTCAACATCAGCATCAGCTGAAGAGAAGGACAAATTCTTCTTTTAATGTAATTTCAGATTAACTGCTGCTTTGAATGCAGTTTTACTCTATTTACACCAGTCTGATAGGTATCAGCATTAAACAGCAGCAAAGCATTTCAAGAGGACATGAAGAAGTTTTTAAATATATCAAGGGAGAAAAGGTAGCAGATTAAGAAAACCATTAATAATTTGATTCAATATGGAATTGTCAGTCACTCAAAGCAGCTGAGACCTGTGGAACTTAAAAGAAAAACACAATTTAACATGAAAAAATTGAGTAAAGAAGTGCAGTAAGTGAGGAAATTAAGTACCCTGTGTAAAAGCCACAGAAGCTCATCAAAGGTCGACTTAGAAGGTTTTGGACCATTTGCATTTTGTGGGGCATTCACTGCTCTGCAGACAGACAGGCTGCTCTAGCTGTCTGCTGTGATAATGCTGGGGCCAAGGAAGACTTCAAACAGGTAGCTTTGGGGAGACATGGGCTAGAACCAAGTGAAAGAGAAAAGTAAACACAAATACAGAATCTTGGTTAGAAAAAGCATCTGAAAAGCATCAAGGCAGGAAAGAAGGACAAACAGAAACAATGCGATTGGATGAGCAATGTGACAGAGCTTTGTGGAGGCAATTGGCAGCAATAAGAGCTCCTTCTGCAGCTCCCCTGTGCCCAGGCTAAGCTCTAAGGGGATACCAGTGCCATACCCTACCCATACAGCCGTCGTTAGAGACCCCTCTCAACACAACACCACGGATGGTCCTGGGAACAGGAGACAAACCGGAGAAAAATATCAGCAGTGGGCTGAGGAACTCTTGCAGAGCAGTGTGCACAAAAGTGAGATACTGTCTGACAAGTCATGCTAGGAAAATGCCAAACTGCAGGCATATGTAGGATATATGCATGCGGGACAGAAAGAGAATTATTAGAGTAATGCTGAGGTAAGAACATGATTCTTGTTTTCTCGTTAAAAAAACTCATGACACTCATCACTTCATACACATATCTGGGCTTGCAGGTGACACTGGGACACTCTAAAACAAGTCTACACAAGTAGGAGAGCTAGGCATGGGGACTTTCCTACCTCTTTCCTACCACCACACTCCATGATTTCTCACACTGAGGGATGTGGAGCCAGGTCTTGCTGAGCCCCCTGTGGCTGCCCTCAGGCGAAAAGGCAGAACAGTGGTGTTCACACACAGACTTGCAGCAGCGATGCCTCCTGACTATACTCTGTTCACAAAGCCACGAGCTTGTCTTGGTAGGTTTCTTTCAGATGTCTCAGATCCACCTCTCTCTTGAATTATTAATTTCAGCATCCACAACCACATTAAGTCTCATTTTCAGTTCCTTTAAGTAGCTTGTTCTCAATGCCTATCCCTTGGAAATGAGTCCCTGGCTTGTTAACCCTTTCATTGCTTCTGAAATACTGCTGCAGGTATCCTAGAGGCTGTGGAACTTCCTTTAGGCACATGTCGTTTCCTACCTTGGAAAAGTGTGGGATGTGCACCTGTAAGTCCTTGATATCCAGGAGACAGCCTAAAGAGTGAGTGAGCAGTGATCGCTCCTCTGAGACACCAAGGTCTGAGCTTTCCCGCTGGGTTTCCTCATGTAGGTCCACCACTGTGCTTTGTAGCCACCCAGCAGAATGGCTGGGGGGTGCTGGATCAGACCATCTGCTTGCTCAGGAGAGCTCTTTTGTACAGCCCTGACTGAGAGCAGAGACACTCATGACACTCATGCTCCAAATCAGAGGCTCGGTGTCAGTCCTGGATTACTCCTATGTTACTCCCAGGTGCCCTCACTAACACTGGTCCTGCGCTGATCTTGTTCTTCAGCACCCTCTGGATCCACTATCCTTTGCTTCTACAGCAGAGAGGTTTAGATACGGCAAAGATCATATATATGAAAATACACCTCCTTTAGAAGAAAAAAAGCGCATACAAATATTTATATAAAATTTATATAGACAAAATGATCAAGACCTTGTCTCATCACACAAAACACTGCTCTCCACACCATGGACAGGCTGCCCTGTTCACAGGATACACAGTGGAGCAGGCAGGGGAAAACAGAGCTGGTGTCTCATCTGCAGGGGGAAGTGAGAGGGAATCAAGGAATTTTTGAGGCCAAGGAATGCCTGCTCGTGCCTAGGGATCCTGTAGGGAGTAACACAGCTACAAACTGCTGCAGCAGCAGCCCTGGGCACCCTCAACCACAGTACCAGCTGCAGTGTGTCCTTGGGTTCACACTGGCTCTGGGAACAAGGACGTGCACTGAGCACCAGTGAACCAGTGCTTGGTTTGGGCTGTCTGTCTGGGGGGAGTGAGAGTGAGACAGCAAAACTCAATTAGCACAAGCTCTAAGCACGGATGCTTTCAGCTCCAGAGGCCCCTGATTCAAGTGGGGGCATCTACCCAGGCAGCAGCTGTCACCTACCTTTCCCTCTAGTGAGTTAGGAAAGGTTTGTATGAGAAATCAGGAGCAGCAATTTTCCTTGAAAGAAAAGGTCTGGAAAACAAAGCACTTTGTGTCTGGTAGGGAGGGGTGCTCTGTGCCAGGTCTTGCTTTCTAGAGCACACATCTGCATTCAGTTTGCTTTCCACATCTCAGTCAGGTATAACCCTTTTCCAAGCCCTTAGCATCCTCCTTACACCCTCCTTTTTTCTTACCCTTGATTTTCCAGGAAACACAGGGGAAGCTGCACGCATACTGTCTGCTCTCTCAAGCTAAATGTTTAATAGCTTTCCTATAAAGGAAAACACTTTTCTCTTTCTTGCCTCCTCCTCTCTTTTTCCAGCATTTGCATTATCCCTTCTAAATATATTATGACTCACTGTTAACTTGAGACCACTGGCTGCCTCTCCCTCCCCCTTGCCCAGGCACTCCTTACATAAATCATTGGGATTGCTGAACAAAAAACCTCAAAACCAAACAAAAAATTAACATGTGCAGATTTATTGCTGCTTTTGTTTCCTCAATGCACAGACAAATTAATATTATGGAGATTAGGTCCCTTTGCTCAGCTCTCTTGAGCACAGTGCAATATGACAAGAAAATCCCTGTTCTGTGAAGAAAAAAAAAAAAAAGACAGGATAAACTCTGCTATTGTACAATCACAAGATCCTGAAGAAAGAGGATTATTAAAGTAGAACACAATGTGAAATATAATCAATACAAAGACAGACTAAGATGACACTGAATTGCAGAGGGACAAAATCTCTTCTGTATATGATGTGTGGTGGGTAAGCCAGTGAAGGGCTGCTGAAAGCCTCATGAGTTTAGAAAAATTATGTATATTTTCCTGGACTCTGAGCTATTCACAATGGCCATTTCACAAGGAGAGAGACAGAAAGTTGAATAAGTCTGTAAGGGTCATCCTCTTTTCAATTCAACTCAAAGCAGAGTCTCTGTCAAGCTGACAGGACCTTATTGCTAGGTGGAATCAATGAGAGTTACAAAAAACATTTGTAAAGAGAATCTTCCATGAAAACACATAAAGAGCATCTGAACTACTCCACAGACAGTAGGGATGCCAAAATACTTTGCTGTTTCTCTCTTGTGTACAAGAGAGAAAATTTAAAAACTGTTTTTCATTAATCTAAAAAAGTTACAAAGTGAGGAGTCTGTCTGGATAGGTGCACGCCTTCAACCTCCCCCATGCAACACTTTCTGGGTAACATGAGGACCTTTGGTAAGTTTTCCAAATTAGGAAGTCCATGAGAAGTGTGGACAAATAACACCTTCAATCCAAAACTTTTTTCCTCCCAACTTTTATTTTCTTTTGTGAATGAATGCTACAGACACTATTACAAATGGAAAGCCAAGTTATATAGCAAAAGTCCTACACAAGCTTATAGGAGGCCTTTAAACCAAGTTCAATCTTCTGTACTCTACTTAACCTGAGACTGACAAAGTGTTTAAAGTAAATCCAAGTGAAAGATTAATCT
This sequence comes from Cnemophilus loriae, assembly GCA_013397755.1. Taxonomy (NCBI): domain Eukaryota; kingdom Metazoa; phylum Chordata; class Aves; order Passeriformes; family Corvidae; genus Cnemophilus; species Cnemophilus loriae. Next base: position 3,023,440 of record VZTF01006238.1, on the reverse strand, counting down.
GTGGGCCATTATTGTAAATGAACGCAGTCTGAGAGTACTGGAAAAGTTCTAAAGTTTGTTCAGGACTTTATCTGCCTCTTACACCTGTGAACAGACAGATTCAGAGCCAGGCATTTCAGACAATTTAACTTCTTCGGCCTAAAATGATCATCTAGGTTCTTTCTGCAACAGTGGAGAGAAAATCAGACAATACAAACATCTGCCAGAGACATTTCTGTTAGTATAGGGTGAATTACTCTCATAGGTTGTTCCTATTTTTTTCAACACACATTCAGTTTTCAAGGGAGCCATGACGCAGTGACGAAGGCTGGGACAGACTGCTTGATCCCTGCAGAGCTGAGGGAACGAGGGCTGTGTGCTGAATAACAGGACAGGGATTCGGGCAATGCAGACCAGCCCAAGGCTCAGTGCAGAGGAAAGAAGTGGCACTGGGCTGCCCATGAGGAGCTCCAAAAATGTCTCTCCTGGCCCTTGCACTGTGGTCACCACATGACAGCTCTCAATTCAATCTTCTTCTCCTTTTAGAGCACAGAGGTTCATATCTGTCTTGGGGTGGCAGGCTGACACCCTTTCGGAAGGTTTCCTCCCAAATTTGTCCAAAACCGGGACAATATCCAAGGCCCACTGCAGCCACCAACCACCCCCATGTACTTTGGGCTCAGCTGCTCAGGGCCTGGTTTTCAGGATGTGACACCTACAACTGTGGTTGCTCCCAGGTCTGAAAGTCTGGCCCTAAATGCACATCCATTTCCTGACAGACAGGAGTCAAAGGAGTGGTCTCCTACTGGGTTGTACTGGCACAGGAGAATAGGCCTCATCACCAACCCGTGCAATCGCCCCTTTTGAGGCAAGGCCATGCCTCAGATTTCACTCAAGTTGCCTCAGAGGAGCTGGGAGGCTTCACCAAGGAGGGCTTCTCAAGAGCTGTATTCATCTTGGACTTCCAGGCTTCTGACTCGTCATTTTGTTTTGCTTCTCAGAGCGTTAAAATATCTTCCCAAGTCTTTCATCCACTTGATCCTCAAAGATTTTATCAGAGAATTAGCCCAGAATGGCAATTTCCACCTTGAAAATGCTTTAATGCTTTAATCCTTTGAATGCCTTCAAAGCCATTTAATCACAATGATTCTGGGAGATAGATGAGTAGAAATCCTAATTTATTTGCAAAGAAACTGAGCCCAAGAGGTTCAAGCTCGGGTGCTGTCTCCAACCTGGACACTCCAATATCCCATGTATCAGCCTCCCTGCAGACCTGGAGACCTAGCCCATGCATATGGCCATCTGAGCAGGCTCATCCTTGTGTTTGGGGACCCAGACAGGAATTGCCTCCCTTGCTTACCTAAAATATCACTGACGTGGATGTAAGACACAATCTCTGAAGCCTTTTTTTTCATTCTGCTCGTACGAATCCTGCTCCCATTAGGTGTTATCACCAGGACCAGCTAACTGGTGAGATACCACCCCAGAATGGAGGGAACCAAGTTCAACCCTGTTGCATTTAACTAAATGGCAGGTCCACCCACACACACTGAAGTGGAATTTTGCTGAAGTTAAAATCAAGCTGTGCCTCCCTCCTCCGCCCCTCCCATCTCATGCAGTTTAACATGACAGTTCAGCGTATGGAAGTTATTATGGGATGCCTGTGCATCATGGTCGCTGGTCTGGACCACCACTATTCTTCTCCTACACATACACAACACACCCATGCACACACAGAAAAGCTGCCGAGTGCTTATATAATCTGATGTGTCAACAAAGTCCCTGCCAACTCTCCTACGTCTGGGGACTTTAGGTGGTTTCAACTTGTCCCAGACAGAGCATTTCAAACATGTGAAAAGTTCCCCTTCAAGTCTACCCAAACCCAGCCAATTCAAACCTATACTGATTCTTACTGTGTAAGTGAGAAAACAAGTTCAGTTGTTGCTAAACAAGGACTTGAGAAAGCGCAGGCTGGCAGCCCTGCCTGCTGCTAGACCCCCATCCTCCCATCAATGTGCAGCACAGCCAGAAGCTGTGTCTGTGTCTGAGTAGTCACACGGCATCTGTCCGTCAGGTGAGTGTCTGAGCACTTCTTTTGAGAGACTGAGGGTTACATAAGCCAGCTGGAGCAGACAGGGCACCACTGCTGCATCTCTGAGTGACAGCACTTTAGTACAACAGTCTCATGAAAGTCAAGGGCAGTGGGTATCTATATTTTTTATGCAGAAAGTTGTGGTCAGGGAAAGGCAAAAGTTTATAAATCTATATGTAAGTTAGTTCTGTTTCTGTCTTCCCAGTTCTATGAGGGGTGGGGTCCCTTGTGACTCTTGATGTCTTTTGTTAGGCATGTCCTCATGTCCTCATGTCTGATGCTGGCAGGGGCCGTATGCCAGCGCTGCCTGATCCAGCTCTCAGCCTGGTTACCAGGCTGTGGAGCAGTCAAGTGGATTTGCCTTTAGATCCTGCCAGAGCAGGAGGATGTGAGTATACAGCAGGAGACCCCCTTCCAAGGAGACAAGTGTCTTTGTATGTTAGGTGGCGGAATATCCTGACATTTTTTTTTAGTGATGCAAAGTTACCTTTGTATTAAAGCTATTTTAAAAATTTGTTTTAAATGCACCATGGCCAAATGTATTTTAGCCCACAGAATTAGCAAAGATTAACTTCAAAGGTATTGTTTGCTTAATTGCTTTGCTGAACTGTAACTTAATGAAATTCCAGACTGAAGAGCTTGAAGCCTGTAGGCATCCAGAAAATGAAGTTCCAGTTTCAAAAGAAACTTACCAGCATTCAGATCTCTTCCACACTGGGACAAGTTTGAGGTTTTTTGCTTTTTTTCATTTAATAATTACATCCCTGCAAGACACAGAGAAGGACAGATAACCTCTGACCCATTGATAGCCAAACCATTCAGGTAATCAACCTAAAACATGGAAGATCTAGATTCAGATAACCAGGGTTAAATAAAGCAAAGAAACTTGGGACCATGGAGGCCTCTAACCACTAGGCTACATCTTATCTTAAACAAAAATCCTGTTCTTGACTCTGCAAGTTTACATCAAGCTTTGTACAGTTCTTTACAACGGCTGTACTTTGATCAGATGGAAAAATCTCCATTGAACCCTTAAGACTCTCTCAAAAAGAAAAGAAACCTGTTTTGAGCAAAGAGCCCCAGCCATAATGCTCCTCTACGTGTTAGTCTTAGCGCTTGGAAAGGTGCAGGCTCCTATGGTAATGTCAAAGCCCTCTCCACCTGCAGTGCACCTGCAGGAGGATCTCCTTACAGAGTGGCCTCTGTGCCCTCCAGCTGTGCAAAAGATGCTCTGGTAGGTCTGCAATTAACCCCTTCCCACCTGAGGAGACTCCCTGACTGTTTCTGTCCTGAGCCTGTGCCATCTTAGGAGTCTGAGGCAGGTGAATGGCTCAAGTCGAGCAGAGACACCAGACAGTTTGAGAGAAAAATTATTACTCCTGACTTCAGTGTTGAAAAAGGTCCACGAGCTAGCAAGATAATGAAGCTATTAATGAAGTGAAACACCATGCTGAGGCAGAAACTCATATGTGGATATGATTCGTTTGAAAGGTCTGGAGAGTAGAATTTCCGTTTGAAAGATCTGGATACGTTTGAAAGGCCTGGAGAGTAGAATTTCAGTAAGATAAGCACAGCTTCCATGCTCAGACTAAAGTGACTGGCATTGCTGCCCAAAACGTAAGAAAAAATTCGGTTTTGTTGAGTCATTTTTCAGCCCACTGAACACATGCTCCAGAGCTCCTGCACAGAGGTAAAAATACACGCTGTGTACACACTGCCTTTATGACCCCTCTCCTTCCTCCCTCCCTCCCTCCCTTCACATCCTGCAGCTCAGAGATTGCTACAGAGGTAATGGTTTCAAAATCATTCTGCAGAGATAAACCTCAGTGTGTGCAGTGTTACACTGGCTTGTGCACCCAATTAACGCTCAAGAATGTGCTAAATTATTTCATGGAAAGAATGAATGCTCCTCTTTCCTGTTTACTTTTCAGCATGTGAATATTTATTTTCTCGTGTCAATAATTACTCTAATGTTTCGGAACACTCCATTTAAAACTGGCTTTCATTCATGGAGAGAGTCATTCACAGACAGAGCCATTTTTGAATGATAATGAGGCAATCAATGTTTTTAAAGGATCTTATTTTTCAAGTGAAAATAAGCACAATTTCACAATTTCTTCTCAAAATACAGACTAATTTTTCAAGAAGCTTAAAGGAAATACCAATGCCACTGTAAGCATGTAAAGTAATTTTCTAAGATTTTATTTTCGAGACTAATTAATGATCTGGATATCTCAAAATACTTAATTTGAATCCAACAAGAAGGAGATTTAAATTCAGGCTATTTCCAGTGTTTTTAACCAATGCAGCATATTTATCATTCTCCTTCCACTTTATCTGAGCTGTGCTGGCATTGCAAGACCTAGAAGGGGGGTTAAAACTCTTCAGATTTTATGCTCAAAATCTTCAAAAATAACCTTGCTGACTGAAGAAAAGTAAGATTTATTTCTGTTAGAAATATGCTATAGCATTCATGGGCTAAACTTCACAACTCAAATCTCTTTTTAAATCTGGAGTCACATGCAGGTGGAGTCAGGCAGCTGCTTACAGATTAAATGGATAAAGATTTGTCCCTCTGTATGACTTGGTGACTGATGGGAGCATTCAGGGACTTTTGACATGAGATGCTGGCCAATGTCCCTGGACTATTAAGAGCAATGACTTCCTTGGAGAAGCACCAATATGAACACAGATGGCCAGAGCATGTCAACATGGGGCTTCTGGTTTAATGTGCCACAGGACAGCCTGCAACACACTGCGCTTCCCTGCTCACCTCCTCCTGGAGTCATTGCTCCTAATGATAGAAGGGAAACTGTCCATGAGTCAAACGGCAATAAGAAATCAAAATATGGCTTGTGAGAACAGATCCTGGTAGGACTGTGACCTCATTCACCCACACACATGCTCACTCCCAGGACTGGGTGTTGCAGTGCCACAGCAGTCATGAGCAGCAAACATGGAAATGGCAGAACATGAGGGTAAAGGTCTAAACAATACCTTCAGGAATAACGCTGTCTTCTTTGTTGGCTTCATTTAAAAGTCAGTCAAGAGAGTAGAGCAAGAGAATAACGTGCTGTTCCACTACAGAGTTCCCTCCTTGGAGGGAGGGCAAGCAGCAAAAGACCAGTAGGAACCCTTGAGAATAGTTTGTGTGGTAGTTGCTGTTCATACCCAGACAGGAATCTGGTCCTATGCCGGAAGCTCCACAGAAGACCTTTGATATGTATTTAATGAAAATACAAAATAAACTCCATCATCAGTGTGGAGTTTTGGCTCAACCACTTCTCAGTGGATGATCCCAGGCGTTTTAATGTGCTGTGGTAGTTGGACTTGAGCTCTGAGCTGACTAAATATTTTGTGCTTTCTTGTCAGCTTGTTATAAAGTTTGCAGCTAAGGAGGACTTGGAGTAGTTCTAGTCAATATGTTTGTACTTCCTTCCCACCTATTTGTGAAAATCTAAAGGAAGGCTCCCCTCAGTTGTAAATGTGCAGTGGAGTACATTACTCATCACGTGTAAAAGGCAGGTTGTAACGCAAGAGTATTGCAGAGGTACTGCTGGAAACACTGGAGTCCCTGCAATAAAGTACATCCCTACAGTAATGCACACCTCTGCACTTGTCAGGCTTCTGTGAACTACATTAGCTTTGAATGGCAGCAAAAATTAAAGCACAAATAAATGTGTACCACATCTGTGTTCTCCTCTATCAGAGAGTTCGCACATTAATTCAGGGGTAATGCGACTGTTTGTGCACTGGAATTGATTGCAATAACACCTCTGTGCACTGACAGGTAATCTACCGAGGGGCTGGTAGGATGATAATATCTTAATTTTAAATTCTTACATAAATTCAGTAGGACAATTACTTGAGGACAATTAGTTGAGAACCTACTAAGGGGACTAAGTCAGCAACTGGTCTTAATGGTAGAAAAACAGGAGAAAAGAATAGAAACACTAAGAAAAAGGAGAAAGAGGAAGAGAAGCCACCAGCAGCGTCCTGCTCGTGCCAGCTGTTGCCATGGTGCCTTGATCCTCAGACACTATTCTGGACAGTGCTGGTCCACCCCTAGTAATCCCAGTGTGATCCTGGTCAGAAGGGGCTCTCCATCAAAGGCATGCCATCAGCATAAGGAATGGGGTTTGCACTCACATCGTGCTTGTACTCTGACTTCATTCTAGCAGCAGAAGGGCAGAGGACACCCATGCAGCACACGTTCTTCTTGTGAAAACTGATGTTTGTCAGCATTTCTTGGATAACTTTGAGCCAGCACGGCATGCTTGCACTGGATCAGCACTTTGCCTCACAGGGAGCAGTGTTTTCAGAGCTCTGGAGGAGCCTTTCAGACAGACTTACCTATCATGGCTTCTCTCCCAGCAATGCTATTAATACTGCTGCATAGACAGGCTTAAATCACAGCAAAATTGCAGGTGTGGACACAAATTACAGCAGTTACTGACAGACAAATAAAGAACATAATCTCATGATCTGAAAGTCCACTCAGCAGAGGCACAGTCAGTATTAAATACTCTTTGCTCAAGAAGTTCCCATTTGTATTAGATGATTTGGGTGAAATTCAGTTTTCCTGAAGTCAGCAGGAACCTTGCCAAGGTTGTCAGTGAGGCCTTAATTTTGCAGCCTGGCTTTGGAAACCTTGTTCCCTTTGTTAACACTGGAATTTTGACTGCTGAAAAGAGCCGCTTTGGCTCTAGGCAGCCAATTTCTTTTCCTTGTGGCTGCTGCTTAGCAAATGCACATCAGCCACTTTCCTGACCATGACATCCCATTATAAATGGAGAAAAAAATGATGAGCAGTACAAGTAAAACTGCTTCTCCCAAAAGATTTTAACTCCAGCCCAATGACAGCTAATTCTTCTCCCCTCAGCCCATCCCTGCTCATGAGCCTTGTGTTAGGGATATTGTAAGCCCCACATCCACCGAACACAGAGCAGCTCTGCTTCTGTAATTAGGTTTCTTTATTCAACATTCATTCAACACGACCTAACAACCAGACAAGGAGGTGGGTGAAATATTACATTTTTCTTTCTTTGAGGCTCTATCATGTAATATATATGTACCTAACTTATCTGGGTACAACATGCTAAAATACTCAAACATGCATCAATGGAGTTTGGTTTGGTTTGGTTTGGTTTGGTTTGGTTTCTTTTGACCAAATATACACTGTCAGAAATATGGCTAAACCCCAGACTTCTTGACTTCAGCTCCAGGCTACCAAAACCAAATCAGCAAATCATCTTTCTGCATCCTATTAACTCACCAGAGCTCTAGTTTCCCTATTGATTAAGCAACATTTACCCACGAAACATACTCTAATTTAATTTGTGTACTTTGCGGTTTAGGTTCTGTTCAAGCTATTTAACTAGGACATCTGGTTCTCCATAGCTGCTAAGCATGAAAACCACGCTCTGTCAGGAATGGCACTGGCACTCTCTGAGTGGAGACTTGCCTGCTGGTGATCCCTCAGCAAGATCAAAGTCACGGGACAAAGTGTGCTTCCAACAACCAGCCATTAGCTGATCTCATTACATCTGACTTGCCTTTCAGGCTCAAAGCCTGAGCTTGCACTTACAGAACTGATTTTAGGTGACACTGAGGCAGCCTCCTTTAGCAAAGAGTGCAAACACAGGAGGAGCAGATTCACGTTCCGGGTGTTTTATCCAGACCAGCTTTATTCTGGTCCTGAGGACTTGACACCCAGCAGAAACAGGAACACACTCTCCTTGCTCGGTCCATGTGCAAGGAGTGTGGCCTGTGCGCTCCAACAAAATTCCTTGGTGGCAAGCATGTCCCTGGATGTGGGGACAAGCAGGAGTTTCACTCAGAAGTGTAATTCTGAGTGGACTACAATGCTGATATAGATGAATTAATGATCCTTAGTCAATCCAGGATTTACACCTGCTCCATGATTTTCATAAAACCACGGAATCTTTTAGCCTGTGTTCCCCATCTGCAACAGAGGATTATAGTGGTTCTCTGAGGATATATTCACTAGTGCTTCCAAAAGATGCTTGAAAATTGTGATGATGAACACTCAAAAGTAGAAGACATTTCGGCCTCACATTTCTGCAGAGGTTAACACACAAATTTACTCTATCTAGTCCTTTAGAACAGCCAGTCTATGATGAATAACATTAAAGAGGGTAATCTTTTGTATTTTTCCAATGTTCATCATAAATTCTGAATCCCCTGAAACATACCATGCTGGTTGAAGCTGCCAGTCTTCTGAAGCACTTCTGAAGAGCTTGAAAGCATTTTGAAGAGCACAGTGCAGCTACTGAGTTTCAGTCCTTGCATCAGGGCCTCTGATGTTCTCCCATCCCACGTACCACTTGTGATCACTGTTACTGGCTGAGTGGTGGATGTTTTGTATCCACAGCTACTTCTCCAGCTTTCTCGGAGACAGATAACTGGAGTATGTACTTAAGTACTGCTGACAGCAGCTTTGGAATTGAAAGTATTTTGAGTCAACGTCTATCAATTCTAGCAGAATAAAGACCACGAGGATTCATTCACACATAAGCTGCAAATGACCTAAGGATTTTGAGAAGCTTTTTAATAATAACATGTTCCATACTTGCTCTCCATTTCTATCTTTCCTGCTTGTACACTCACTGCCAGAAAACCAGATAGCTGCTCTCAAAGGGAATGGGAATAGTCAAAAACTCACCGAAAAACTCACAGAGAAAATCCACACTGACTTCCGAACAGACCACACAGCATCTCGGGTGTGGTAGGACAGGGACTAAAGCTGTTGCTTGCTTCAGTTCACTCTCCCAGCTACACCAGTTAGTTTGTTTGAGGCAAGAAAGCAGACACCCGCCTACTTGTTCATACTGAGTTTGTTGCAAGCTGGACATAGAGCTCTCAGTCCTCCACCTCTGAAGGCACACAGGAAGAAAGTCTGCTCACAATATCCAAGCAGTGAGCCTGCCTCCTGCCCACACCATCTCACGTGCCACTGCCACGTTGGAGATGAGGCCAGGCAGTCCAGTGTTTTCCTTTCTCAGGATGCAGGTTTGGAAGGTGTCCTCTGTTCCCAAGCAAGAAAGGAGGGAAAACTGATCGCCAGAGCAACTGGAGCTGTTTAAGACATAAAGAGGCTGTGTGCATTTTGTGATGCCTAGGGGCAGAGATCTTGCCATCAGCGTCTCTCAAGGCTTTTGTCACACACCGCACTGCACACAGCAGTCAGGATCCAGTCTTGTCCACGCAAGGAAACAGGCTGCAGGACACAACTCCCGCACAGGTGGGAAAGGGGAGTAACAAATTACGTGTATGCATCCCAGACATGAGATTTATGGAGATCAAGGGTCCTACAGACACTCTAGGTATTTAAAGTCTCAACACAGCCTGCAGAGAGCCAGCCCCAGGGGCCAGTATAACCTAAAACAGACCCTCTACAGCTGCTCAGCCGGTTCAGTCCCCAGGCTGCACTGTGAACATCAGCTGGACTCACACTGACCCAACAGGACTTAAATGCCTCTGCACATGTAGGCTCCTACTCTACAGTCAGTTCTAGACTGAAACCCTGCCCAGGTGTCAGGGTGCCTGTACTCAGCCTGCAATTTACTTTCCTGGGCTGGTCTCGCCCTCTCACGTATCTGCTGCTGTTGATGGATGAGACTGGCAAAGTCTTCAGGCTCAGGTTCACTAGCTAATGCCTCATCCTTCAGTAAAATGAATATGAAGACAAAAACTTGGCACAGACAACCAAAGGGTAATATTCTTTTATGTGAATCTGATTTCTGGACTAAAAGCACCTTTCAGCCTTCTGCATTTTATGGTAGCAATTTATTTTTCTCTCTGTAACTCACAAGTGGTAGGCTCTTCAAAACTATTATCAGTAAAGTGCCTTTCTCTTAACACATTAGAATCCCTCCATTTCTAATACTTGCCTCTTTTATAATTTAATAGTGCCCAAATCCGTGCTTGCAAACAGAAGCAGAGCAGAAACACAAGCTGACAGTCACCACAGAGAAGCATTTAACTAATGTTTCACCTTAAAAAAGGTGACAGGAGAAATCACCACCATGATCTAGGTAAAGCCCAAAGCAGAACAGTTACACAAAAGCAACCATTAATTTGGAGTCCAGCTGCTGACATCTGCACTTCTGGACCAAGTGCCTAGGACCAGCCATTTCCACACGTTTCCAGGGAATGGAGTTGCTTACACTCACAAATGATAGTCACAGCAAAAGGAGAGCAAAGCTCCTTAAATCACAGCTGGCTGATACGGGTTTACCACAGAAATGGTGTTATCTAATGGACTTGGTGACGTCAAACAGGAGCAGCAATATGTACTTACAAGCATGTGTCGCCCTCCTGGAGGCAAGCCCTTGGCGTCAGTGCTTGAGCATGGCTGTGTGGCCAGAGACTGCTCTGGAGGAGATCCAGAAACAAGGATAGAATATGGCCAGTACAGAGCTCACTGCAACTTTTCATCCCACAGTGGTTGAATTTATCTTCAGATCTGAGTTTCTTGTGAAAAAAATCATGCATTTGTGACAACTGCCCCGGCACCCACCTTCCACCCTAAAGCCTAACAGACAAGCCGTCTTTATTTCTCTTTTCCTCTGCCTTCTGGCTCTTCACCTTTCATGAGACTGCTGATCATGAGGGGGAAACCACGACGAGTCAGGCTGAACTCCTGAGCGACAACTCAGACTGGGGTGGGACATGAGCTTTTCAGACCAGAAAGTTGCCACCTGAGCTACTTGAGTGCAAGCAGGCTGCTACTGCAAGCCAGGCCACAGCATGCTTTCCAGGACCTGAGAACCATCTTGTTTGGAAGCCCCTCCAAACACTCTTTGTCCTTGAGAACATTTCAATATCCGTGTGGCACAACCAGTAGTCACCTAGAAAAATCTTCCAGTTCACTCCTGTGACTATTTGGCAGCTTCCAGGAGGGCAAACTTCAGCATCTCATCACAACTGCAAAAGTTCAAAAAAGCTGCTGAGCTGCTTTATCCTTGAACAAATCCAGGAAAAAATTAAAACCATTGATTATAATTCTTGTGTGAGGGTCAATGCACCCGTGGCATTGTAACCTCATTTACTGATTCAGTGCATGAATAATTCAACTTTTTCATGCAAAATTTGTAAGTTTCAATCTGTCTTGAGTTTCCTAGATACAGTAAGCTTGCTGAGACTTTAACCTAAGATACACTCATGTGCATTTTTTATTTACCACATTCACTGTTAAACTAGAATTATCTTCAAGCATTGAACTGTCTTGCAAAGTTATCACAGCTGGCAATCTCAAAATAAATCTTTAGAACAATAAGAGACATTGCTACCATTGGTTCCTGAGTATCTGTCCTTGGGGAATTTTTTTTTGAAGAGTAGCATAGCCCACAGGGGTTTTTTTGCAAGAGTAGAATAGTCCAGTGTCTTAAAAAAAAATTTTTTTTTAATTGGATTTTGGGAGTATTCTCATAGCTGAAACCTAGCAAGTAAAGCTAAACACAATTTCCTCTCTCACTGGAGATCTAAATAGCAAAATACCAGCAGTGAGTCCTTCTCCCATTCAAGCTGAAGAGCTCATTGCCTTAAGTGAGGGTAAGATTTCACCCCACATTTTTGAAACAGCTTTTAAACTGTCAAATGCTTTCTCTCACAGAGCTATTCTGTCTGTCTCTCTCTCTCTCTGGATCTACACATGCACAAATAAACGCATTTGCTTATGGTCTCCCACAGCACCCTTTTAACTTCCATTTTCAGTGTAAGAGGGTGGAGTTTTAGTAAATGTCATCATTTCACTGCAGTACTTCCTATCAAAAGATCCCACCTGAGCAATTAAATAGTCTACTCTATTTTATTCTATTCTATGCAAGGAGGTGCTTTGTGCTGCCAAGAGTTTAAAAATATACTTGTTAATCTAAATGGTCATTTTGGAGGTACTAGGTTCATCATTTCCCCTGCCTCTCACTTTACATCAACATCTGGAGTTTCCCACTGGGAATAGTGATGCTATTAGGTTGTAAATGTATGTTGCAGATGACATTTAGAGTAGAGATGGCTGCTGGGGAAAGGAGGCATTTAAAACTCCTCTTGGAATTCCTGGGGGTTTTTTTCCACTTATATGCGAAAGAAATATAGATGCAAAGTCCTTTCAGGTTTCACAGCACATGGGCTGCTGCCCTCTCAGGTCCGTTCCTCAGCTGACAGCAGAAAGAAGGGGAAGGAGCAGGCACTGCCATCAGTTCTCCCACAAGATGCATATTCTTGGTTCTCCAGAGCATGCAGCATCCAACCAGTGTGTTACACCATTGCTACATAAATGTTAAGAGTGGTCTCAAACCGCTGAGCTCCCTTAGATTTTACGTCTCCTAAGGTGTGTTATAAAGCAGACAAAACAGCGGGACACACAGAGCCTGCTTAGTCCTTTCAGCTGCTCATGAGGGAATGGGGCTAATCTATAACAAAAATCAGCCTTATTGACAAAATTCACATTTATGTTTGGACAAAGGCTGCCTCAGGATCAGGAAGGTGGTTCTTCAGGCTTTGTGTTCCAGTGTGCTTGCTCACATAGCATTAACCAAATCTTTTGGCTTGAAGAAAACCGCAGGCAGGATTCAGTGAAGCACTGTTCTGTCAGTCAGACACACACTGTAGTGTCAGGTGCCGTAGGGATGGATCAGTGATAAGCATTACTGGCACTGAGAGAAAAAGGCAAAATTACTATTGGTGCACCTACTTGTTCTTTGTATTTCTTTCTAAAAGAGGCTTTCCTGAAACTGTCTGTTACATGCCACAGGGCCATCACTTCCAGCCACTTTCTAAAGAGACTCTGACACTGTATTTCAACAGAAATACAGTGAAAAAAACTGCAAGCGACATCTTAGCCAGCTCTGTTTCCAGGTTCAGCACAGTCATCTACTTAATTTTGACTGAAATAGCTGAGTGCTTGGCAGCACTGGTAGTGGGAAAGTACAACCTGAACAGGCTGGAAAATAATCTCTGTTTCTTAAAAAACATTCTTTGATATTAGTTTGGTTTCCTTCAGGATCAAAATAACAGGCTGCAAACAAAAAAGACTGCAAGGAGATTTCTGTTCAGTCAGTGAGCAATCCCAGAATTGTCAACAAGGCGAGCTTCTGATGCAGGGTCCGATTCTCCTCGTCCTCTTCTTACATATTACTGTATCTAGGCTCATAATCTGATTTTATACATGTAATCCTGTCCACCCCTCTGACAGGAAATGGAAACAGACAGTCTTTAAATCATACTTGCATTAAAGTGCCCATGAGACCAGGCAAAGTGGGATCAGCCCCAGGTCTTTTGTTTGCAGTGCTGCTCCAGCTGAGCCTTCACCAGGGTGGAGCAGGGGCAGGGATGGTGGCAGAGAGCCTTCTTTCACCCCACGGGAAAGCAATGTGTGGTGTGGTGTCATTCAGAAATGCAGGGGTCAGGTTTGACCACCACTTGCCCTTTGCATTTTTCAACTTTTTTCCCACTGAGGTGTCGAAGTGATATTACTGAATGCTTGGTACTTAAACATGGACTGCATAACATGCCTCCTTTAAGTCTTCCACTGGCAATTAAAGTCTCTAAGAAGGAAATATGAGAGGGAAAAAAATAAAAAGAGAGAAAATATGTAGGTTAAAATATAATTAGTAGTTATATTTATCACTGAGCTAATTCTGAGCAGAAGCAAATGAGGCGCCAGACTGCAGGCAGACATGGCCACTTTCTGGGAGGCCCACAGCAGGTCCCAATCTGCTGCTCCAGACTGTTTTGCCACTGAGCACTACACTGAGATGCAAAAAGAGTAAACCAATTGGTATCTAAAAAATTTGTTTAAAGGGTACACAAATTCTTGACACACAATAACTCTTGAAAAAAAAAATCAATAGGATTTTTTACTCCCACTTCTTTGGTCTGCAGAAAAACTCAGCCTACATATGTTAAAACTGAAAAAAAAAAATATTTCTACTAATATTTTGTATCAGTTATTCAGTAGCAATTATATAAATCTGGTTTTAAACTGCTCATTTCAGTTCTAGAAATCAAAACCTATTTTTTCTGCACAGCACTTCTAAGCACTGTACAGCTTTAAAGCACTTTTTTGGGGGGAGTACAGGTGTCTGAACTGTATTTGAATCTTCATTGCTGAAAGCCAAACCGTTCCAGTAATAATCAAGTTTAGCTGAAAATATATTGATCCTTTCTAGTAACTCTATTGCCTCATAACAGAGTTTAGCACCTCAGGAGCCGGGTCTGATACAACTGCCTGACTCCCTAGGCATGGAAAAGTAGTATTGCAAAAAGCAATGCATTTAGAGGGTTACAAACCAAAGTCCCAGGTACTAAATTGACTGCCACTGGATTTTTCCGTTTTGGCAGGGGGGCGGTTTATGTTATGTATTTTAGGAGGGACTCACGAGAGTTGTCCTGCAGAAAGCCTCAGCCTGGTAGCAGGTGGGGTTTGGAGTACACGGAGTTTCCAGGGCTGGGACAAGAGAAAGGAAATATTTTCTTTTTCTCATCCGTGAAAGACATTTAATCTGAAAGCCACTGAGGTACAAAATGGAAACTTGCAGTTTCCCTCTTTTCTGGCTTACTTTTCAGGTGAAACTGTACTTTTCCTGAGTGTCATGAATGCTGTACTGCAAAAAGTTATTAATAAATAATAACTTGAGTATGTATACAAGATCATTATTTAATCTTTCAGTAATCTTTTTCCATGCATAATTTATTAAATGTTTTATTTATTGCTCATATTTATTAAAAATTGATTCTATTTCTTCTACCTAATGTCAATTTCCAGATGCAACAAATTATTAATATTTAATAAATTGAAAGATGCATGGAAAGAAATATAAAAAAATAGAAGTGCTCACCCACATGGCTCTTCACATTACATATTAAGCAACCCCATCCTTTCTTTGCAGTCTGGGGTTGCACTTTAATTTACAATTTGGGCAGTAGTGACAATAAAAAGTATGAAGCTCCAGAGTCAAAACTCACCAACCACTTGCCCCAGGAAGCCTGTGAGGTTGGGTGCAAACCAAGCAGAGGCTCTGAAACTTAGCACTCATATCTGAGCCATCAGACTCTACTCTCAAGACATTTGCTTTAACCCCAAAAGTTAGAAACAAGAAATAAATATAAACTCCAAACAAATAAAATTAATGGAAAGCTTCCAAAAAACCTGAAGAAGTGAAGCAACACGTCATAAAGTGATTCAAAACATTCATTCCAGACACTTCCTAGCGTTTGCACATGGGAAAGCATCATTCTCAGATTTGTTCCCAACATCACTGGGACTGGGGACACCCAGCAGATCTCCTGGGGCATGCTACCCTGCACATCCGTTGTAGCTCCAGCCCAAACCCCTCTTTAGCTTTCACCTGTTCCACAGACATTAAGCTGGCAGCACGTCTATCCTTGCTGTGCACCAGCCCCAGTGGCTGGGACTGGGGGGCACCTCCTTGGCTAACCCTGTGCCTAGGCTCATCAAGACGTCCAATTGAAAGACCAGAAGAGCCTTCATAAGCTCTGAGGTCTCTAGACATGCCTGCAGTACGAAACAAAGCTACAACACTGAGAAATTGGAAACAATTAAAAGCAAAAAATCAAATAGTAATGACTTGGTTGTCTGGAAGGAATTGAGGAATGATTAAAGCAATTAAATCTGGATAACTTGGCTAAGAGATAACTGCAGAGAAGAGAAGCACTTCCATAAACTTGAAAGGCTTAATCACCATCTAAGGGGTGATGTCACCTGCAGAATTAGAGCCAACACACGAACGATGCTGGGAGATGCAGGGGCATGAGCAAGGGGACTTCAAACCCCAGCCAAGGCTGGAGAACCAAACTCTCATAGCAGAGAAAATGGAGGTGTCTGTGCAGGAGGAAATCGATGAGACAACAGATCCTACCCTCACTGGTAAAGCAGATAGAACAAAATAGCGGGTCACATCTCCAAAAAGGAGACGTGACCTGCTAGGATCGAGGCAGGGACAGGGAGAACAGTAACCAGTGAGCTCTGGTCCTCATGCCAGCCTGCACCTGGTGTTATTCACTGCACCACTCTGTTGGAGCTTCAGCCCCAAGAGTTTAAATGACGTTTAAATTGACAGTGGCTCTTTCTGAGTCTGATGCTTCCTCTCACCCCTCCCTGCTTTCCACACACCCGATACAGATGTAGAAATTAGGTTGCAGGCGTTGAGAGCTGGGAAATTAAATGTGACTGCTGGATAAAACTCTGCAAGTGACAAATCCAATGAGTTCGTTTTAATCCTCTTGAACTGCTAAACACGCTGACTGCCTGGGCCAGTGCACAGCTCTGTCTGACAGAGCCAGGGACAGCCCTTTCTGAGGGACGCCTGCTGCCAGCTTAGATATGCACTTTGTTCTTCTGATCTGTAAACTGATCTAGCTGAAAAGTAGTGTTTATGGTTATTGAAACACATGCAAACCCTTTTAAAGTGGTATGGATGCACCCAACTTACGGGCCAAGTAGGTTTTGCACCCATTTCTGACTGCTTAGAGCCATAGCACCTGAGAACCTGCTGCATGGAGCGCTGCCGTGGTGCTCCTCCACACAGGCTCCCCTGCCAGCCAGGCAGTGCTGTACCCCAAATCTGCCTCCCTTTCAGCCAAGCTGTTTGCAGGTACCTGCCTGGTCCCTGGCTTGTTTGGGCTTTTAAAACATACCCAGCACAACCCAGCTGCCTCTTGTTCCTTAGCTGAGGGAGATGCTGTCCTGTGTTCCAAAGGTGCCAAAAGTACTATTCACAATTTAGCACTTTTCCCAAGACTCCAGAATGAAGGTTCTTCATCAATACTCCCTCAATATTAGAAAAAAAACCCCACATCTGTACATGTGCCCACCAGCATTGTAAAAGCCAACAGTGTAAACTAAGATGAGCTTGAATCTGCTCAGCATCCTGCTCCAGGAATTCAGGATATGAGGGAACACAGTTCTTAGCTCAGGTACCAGTTCTGATCCTGTAAAGTCTTTAGGAAGGAGGCATCATAACTAATTAAAGTGCTGAAAGAAATAAGCAAGCCTCATTTATTCTGGTTGTAAATTCCTGCCAGTAGTTGATGATAAAGGCTTGCACTCTAATACAGGGGAGCTGAGCTAATTTGAGTGAGCACCATATCCTGTTCCTTGTCCATCAGTGCTGCTCCTCACAACTTCATTGCAAATCTTACAGCAACTGGTTTGAAAGGTTCAGTTCTAGAGTCATGATACTGGGTTTTTGTTGTTGCTTTCTTTTTTATGCCCCCATAAAACAAAATTTTCAAAACCCTAACTGAAAAATGTCACCCGAACTTAGTATAAAGGGTGAGAAGACAAAATGGACAATGCACATTTTTCATTTCATTACTTCTTCCAAACAAAATCTTAGTTTTTTTAAACAATCTCAATTACCTACCTTCCCAGGTGACTAGAGTTTACAGATCAGTTTTGTTTTCTAACAATCAAGGGAAACATCTCAATTAACCAAGAGTCTGAGAATCTTTTCCCATTGCTCCCTCACTTGTAAGGCTCTCTGCATGTCACAGGCAAGTAATTTTCTGCCCAAAATAGTAACTCGGTCCACAGAAAATGCAAAGTCCAAAGTGCACCCTGGCCACCTTCTTTGGAGTCTACTAACTCATTCTTTTTACTGTTTCAGTGCAAAACCACTGAAAAATAATTACTTTCTCATGATCCCACCTTATTGCTGCCTGATGTCCATCACCCACAAAAAACCTCCAGCTCTCAGTGCTGAGATCTCCAGTATTTACTAAGGCATGGACTCTCAGAGTGGAATTTTCCTGTGGAAAGCATTTTGAAACCAGATCCCTCACATAGTATTCCTAGATACAGTGTGCAGGCGTTTCCAGGGCAGTATGTGACATTTGCTCCACTGCAGTTAAAATCCTTCTGGATTAAGGCAATAATGCAGAAAGCGGCCAAGTGGGAGATCAATAACTTGTTATCATTTCGAAAGCCTCTGTCTCACTTATCAGTGCAAGCAAAGTATTTGCTTTTTAAGATGGATATTTGGAATTACTCTACATATGTCGGGGTCCTGAACACAGTTTCCCATGCTCCTGGGGGTTTTGTAGCCTGGGTTCAGGTGGTTGGTGGCCTCGCTTGAAGACTGGGCCAGGGTCACCCCTCTTCTCTGGAGCTGCCCTTGAGCTGAGGTCCTGTCCTCAGTACCTGCCTGAGCTGCACCACAGCTTTGCTGTGATCGTGCTTGATGCTAACCTCTCCCACCAGCTGATGCCCTGCCCAGCCTCAGCCCAGCCCCACCTCCATGGACACACTTGATGCCCTGGGCTGGGCCTGGCAGAAAAGGTATGAGTTGAAATCTGTGGCTACTAGCTAAAAACTTTTGACAACAAAAAAAACCCCGGGAGTTTGGGGTGTGTGGGGGGAGGGGGGTGTGTAGAATGGAGACACTTCAGCTTAATCATTTAATTTGATCTGAATTCCTATGTTCCACAAAGAAATGGTTTTGACAGACATTTTTGTTCCAGGTGTCATTATAAACAATGTCTAGGTGAATTTGCAGTAGCACTTTTGGTTCAAATTAAAAGCCTGCTTGTGAAGCAAAATCTCCCGATGGTGACCCCTACTTAACATTGATTTCCATTGCTGAGTGAGAGTGGACCATGCAAACTTCTCTCTTTCTGGATGAAGCTAAAGCCAAAAGGTGGTGGCTCTGCTAGTGGTTCTCCAGTCCATGAGAACAGGCTGAAGCTAGTCTGAAGTGTCCTTGAAATGTCCATAATGAGAATTTTGGGTCTTCAGCATTGGGTTTATCCGAAATCATTTGGTTAATAGGACCTTGAAATAACTTTTCAAACAATGTATAAACCATCCAGGCATACTGGCTTTGAATCTTGTTTGGATAAGCAAATACTACTTGTAGAGAAATTGCACTATCTGAATACTCAGTTGACTGATACAAAGAGTAAAAATACTTTCTCTGAAACTACGGTAATTTTTGCAAATCACTGATTCTTTTTTTTCTGAACATTTTATCTCAGCATGTTGAGGTTGCCTGTATCTTGTTAGATTTGACCCAGCGATGACTCCTTGCATCACGTATTTCACATTTGTGGTGTGTACATGAAGAGAGTCACAAAATGAAAATTTCCTGAAAGAACAGAATCACAGATGGCACCATAACCAAAGGTCTGTAAAAACTGAGTCATTTACATTGCATCAGAGGAAATAATTTCTGTAAGAAAACTTGATATAAATGAGACTGTAAATAATTGCAACAAATAGAGCAATTTAGACTTTCTTTAAAAATGCAGCACAAGGCAGTCAATCTGATGATTAATGCAGATATTAGAACCTTGAAGCTAATAGCTGTATGTGTGGGTTCCACAACCACCTACAGACTGCTTCCCAGATGGTGCATCTGAGTTTGTGTAAAGGTGCACAGGGTGCCTGGGGCAGGGTATGATGTGAAAGGAAGCAAACGTGGTAAAACTTGCCACAAAACTAAATATTAGAAGAAAATAGTAGTTCACCATCTTATACAAAGTATGGAATATAAGCACCCTTCCAACAGGAACAGGAAGATCCTGGAAAGTCAGCGCTGACTCTGTAACAGCTGATCATGGAACCTCATCTCACTGCAGCAAACAGGACATTTGGCAGTCAGTCTGTCCTGCCTTGTCCTGTGCAGGTGACCTCTTGGGAACTCTCCTTATGAGGTCCTGAAGGAGCACGTGGTTTGAGCTTTCACATGACCGTCCAGCACACCCTCAACAAGACCAGTAATTAAAAGGCAAAAGCGCTCTGACATTTAATACTTGGTACAATCACTGAATTCTAAGCAGCCACACAATAAAGATTAAGATAGAAGACAAAGTCAGGAAGCAAGGCATGAAGATCAGGCAGATATTAAAGATAAAAATACAGCATCACTTCCCTCATCTTTCCAGTCAGAGAATCATTTTGTCCCAGAAGTGATTTGATTCTGCATCACATTGTTTTGTGGTTTGGTATCCTTTTTTTTGACTAGTCCAATTTCAGCCCTGAAAAAATGTAATTGGCCAGAGCTCTGCTTCTGTGCTTGAAACTTCAATTCAATAACCTCTCTCCTATTGTATTCCACAGAGATCCAGAAGTAATGTGTGCTCAGGATATGAGAAGAATGATTCTCTGGGAAGACTGAAGTTCAATTCCTTTATTTCGTTTCAATAAACGGAGGTTGACTTTTAAATTGGCAGATTTGTCAAGGGTGATTTTTTATCACAATTAAAAGCTGAGACATGTAGTGGTCTTATCAAAAGAAAAAAATAGGTTTTTCCACATTTCTGTGCAAGTATCAGTCAGAAAAGACGGAGTGGAGGGAATACAACCAAAAAATACTTTTACAAATACTCACGATGATTAAAAAAAAATGAATTTGTTCCAGCTGTGTTTGCTTCTCTCAAATAGGCAAATAATTCTGTTATAGTCACACACATTCTCCCAGAAAGAAAACTTTGGAAACTCGTGAGGATTCATGGAAAGCAAAGTTTACACAGAGAAGGAAATCGGCCAGACAGGAGTCAGACTGCACTGATCACAACCAGCACTGCAAACACATACAAATACTCACAGGAATATCGGAGGGAATTATAGTAACACCTCGTGCAAGACTTCAAACATGTTGAACTCTGCCTTGGACAAACACAGCAAGTGTCAAGAAATGTCACTTTCTATGATTATTTAAAACTGTGATTGTCTTACTTGAAGGACCCCAGCCTGAGAGGGCTCTAGTTGTTTCGTTTCTATCTGGCTTTAATCTTTATATTTATTAAAATCTTACATAGGTTTTTATTTATATTTATCCAAATGAGGAACAACAATCTTCTGATCAGAGAAAGCCATCTCCCTAGACACCACAGCCAGGAATGCTGAGTATTTAAAGCAGCTGATGCATGGGGGAAAAAGAGCCAAGAAAGACAACAGCTACAGATGTAAAGAGGAGACAGCTGTGGTGTTGTGCCTATATAGCACAGCTGTAATTTCAGTCCCTGCATGACCCACAGTCCATCCTGCCCTACAGAAATAAGTTGGATCCTTGCTAACGCTGCAGCTGTAACAGAGCAAAACGGAGAAAACAAAGCCTGGTGGTAAATACTCTGAGCAAGGTGTTACAGCAAGTCAGATCAGATGGCAAACCAAATGGTTGAAAAGTCTAGTTTTGAGCCAGTCCACCAGCCTGTCCTGCTCAGGAGGCACACAGACCCTCCTGACACCAGTGGCTGAAAGAGGGGACAGGCTCAAGCCGTCAAGCAGTGGCACCAAGCTGGTTTGCCTTGAGCCGGCTATGAAGCTCTCGTGGCCAGCGTGGCTAGTACAGCACACCTTGCATGGGTTTCATGAGAATGGTTCCCAATCGCCTGGATAAAAATAAACATGGGCAAATTTATGCAGGTGCTGTGAATCTTAGGACAGCACAGCCTTATGCCAGTGACCCTGGTATCGTGAAAAGCTCATCCATGCAGCCACTGCTGGAAGATGCCTTGGGTACCAAAGAGGCAGTAGTGGGAAAGAGCAACTGCAGTCTTTAGAAGGAATGTAAAAGGGCTCACATCCACCCAGGCAGTTTTCTCTCAATATCATTTTTTGCCAACTGATAGCAGTTCATAACCACACAACTGGGGGAATCCCTGTGCCATCTGGAGCATTTCTGAATAGGAGTTTCATAAACCATTACACAACACTTCTGCCTTCGTGTGCATATTCCCACGAGGAGATTGCAGTGGCCTAGGCAATGAATATTTTAAATCCTCACAAAACTTGGTCAGCTCCACCCTGCATTTCACTACCTTCTGTCAGATGGCTCTGCTTGGCAGATCTTGACATCCCACTCTGAGCAATATTTCAAAGTGTAGTTGAGGAACCTTCCCATTCCTCTACACAAGGAGGTAACATGGATTTCTGTTTCCCTGCATGGGTTAGTCACATTGTGAGTCATAACCAAAGCACACAGCAGCACTACCAGACTCGCCACCCTTCAGAGATGGGGAAAGAGGTGGCTGGCACTAGATACCACAGTTCCATCCCACCAGGGTGGCATCCACCTGGTGCTGTTCAGTCATCCTGGAGATGTCCAAAACCCAGCCCAAGAGGAGAACCAGGATTCCCTTTCCCTACAGGCATCGCCAGGAAAAAAGGCAGGTTTCAGAGCTGTCCCTGCTGCACCACCAAGGTTAGCACAAATATTCACTGTCTTCTGCCTAGACTGGTAATCCATCTAGCTGGAATTGGATCTGCCTGGCCTGTGTGAAAACTATCCTGTCCCCATCCCCTTGCTTCTGGACATTTTTGGCTGCCTGAGGAAAGCAAAGAAGGGCTGCTCACCCCTCTCCTGTAAAGGCCTTTATGATACTGCTGAAGGAAAAACAGTAGGTTGGCAATTAATGGAGCACAGATTAGTTTGTGGCCTTCAAGAAAGACACAGCCTGGCACACTGCCTGTGAACAGCTTCTGCAAATACAGAACTTTCTTGTTATTATATATATAAATCTGCTTTATTTTTCCAACTGATTATTTTTAAGTGTTTTGTGAGTAAAATGCATCCATCTCTTCACTGGCTTTCCGCAGAGAAGCGCTCTGCCTCCCAAAGGTCTCCAGCCAGCACAACACCACCACAACTCTAGCAGCATCTTTATATCCTGCCACACTCCTGCTTACCAGCAGAAGAAAGGACAGCAGGTTCTGAGCTGATTCCAAATTGCAAATATACTTGACCTCTCACTGCAACCTCTCAGCGTGCAGGGACATTAATTGGCGTCTCTCCTCTTTCCAGAGAGTGGATAGAAGTCAAATGTCATGATATAAATATGAATACATCGTCTTTGAGATCTCTCCATCAGAACTGAAATTTCGTGATATTTGCTGGGCAGTAGAGACTGACAAGTGGAAAGATGGATGGATGGATGGATGGATGGATGGATGGATGGATGGATGGATGGATGGATGGATGGATGGATGGATGGATGGATGGATGGATGGATGGATGGATGGAAGAAAAGACCAATGGACACTGAAACTGTGTGGTCTCGTTGCCTTTGAAGACCATGCTGACGTGAGATAGCACACATGACCATCACAAAACATCTGGTGGCTGAAGTGGTCAGACTGCTATTCTAGCATCAGAAAGATCAGAAGTTGGACACTTTTCTTAGAGAGGTTGTCTCGTAAACCAAAAAAAAAGAGGAAAAGCATCTTCATCTGTGGCCTGTAGCAGTCTTTTTGTGAGCACTTACACACTTGGTACAGGAGAGGACGTCAAACTGATAATGGCAAATCAACTCTCAGCACCTGCTGCTTCTTTCTGGTAGGATCATATTCATCCTGAATATGAAGCTCTCTGCAGCTGTTCTTCTGAGGTGGGCATCCTCCTGGGACACCCTGCAGGCCATCTTCTGGACCCAGAGGCACCCTGGCGGCACTCCGTCACTGCTGAAGTTGTTTTTTTTAACCTCTCCATTGATTTATAACTGCTTCAGGCAATAATGATCCTGTTAGCTGCATGCTCTTGCGTCCATTAACAGCTCTTCTTTTCATCCTCACAGTCTGTGAGACCTTCTTGTATCTGCATGTCTGCCTCAAAGCAGGTTTGCATTCTGCAGAGCGGGAATTGTTTTACTCTTTTTTTTTTTACCATGGTATGTGGCAAGCTGCAGCACATGGCAAACCATCCTGACTGGGTTGCATCAGACATGGAGGCTTCCTCTCCAGCAAAGCCCACTGCACCGCAGCACGGTGAAGGCTGGTCTCAGCGGAGCAGGAAGCTCAGGCTCGTGGAGGTTAGCTGGGGGGAAAGGACCATCTCAGGGCAGGAACCTCTGCAAGACTTGGCTCAGAAAATCTTTCTTGCTCTTCTTTTAAAAGACCAATTCTAAATGTGCTGCCTTGGGGCCAAAGAAATTCCCAGAACAAGCATGAATTTTTCAGGAGGATGGAATGTGTCTACTGCTGTTCTCTAAGACACTCAAAAAAGCTTATTCTCTGATTTCAAAGAAGATATTCTTAGTATAAACTTCCAGCAACACATCCAGACAAAACCACACAAAAATACTACATATATGAACATGTATATGTGATTACCATCACCACAGTTTTGACAGAAGCCCATCCTGGTAAACCATCTTCATGTTCCTCTGCTATAAATCATTAATCTTAACCCCTTGATCTGGAAGTAAAGCGCTTTCTCTCCCAAGAACATACTAACTGACAAAGGGGAGAGAAAAAAGCCAAGCAAAATTTGCTTTGCTTGTAAGTGAAAGCCCCACTAATGCACTGTCCTTGCTCTCTTTTCATGCTCAGCACCTGGAATGGCTGCAGAGTCATTACCAGGCTGTCGGGCAGGACTGGGGAGTGGAAATTTATGTATGGCACCCTTAGGGCTAATTGCATGTGCCACCTTCAGGTAAATAGAAAACTCATACACTTGGCCTGCACCCAAAGTAACAGCCTTATCCCGTGTGTCACATAAACATCTTTAAGAAAACAATTGTTTTCCTCAGTTACCTCAGAGAATTAAATCTGAACTAACATGCTGCTGAACTGAGAAATGCTCTTTGTTTCCAGCAGTGGATCAGTCCCCCACTGATGGTGCAGACTCTTGATTTTGTGTCCTTCAAACCACCTTCCCTCTCCACACAGGACGCCCAGCCAGTGCAGCATCAGTGCCCATATTAGCAGCCAGGATGGTGCAGAAAATTAAGCCCCCATGGTTTGTGGGAGGCACAGGAGTGGGGTTAGGATGGGACAGAGCGTTCTGAAGCAGCTGCAGACCAACACAGTCATTCTCCCTCTATACTTCTCTATACACCCATGTACATACACTCAGAATGCTTCCACGCTGATATGAAAGCCTGATGAATGGAATCTCTGCATTTCATCAGCTATTCCTAAAGGCTGAAGCCTTAGCAGCCTGTGCACTTCTAATGGAGGTCAAGACATTAGCGATTTTTTGTGATAATACGGAAAAAATAAGTAATCCTCTCTTACATAGCTTTCTGGCAAAGAAGCCTGATCTCTGCTTCTTCTAGATACTTCCATTTTGTAATGCTGCACAAGAGGGGATCCAGCCATTTGGAAGTGAATATAATCAAATAAAACATCTGACACTCTAATCTTATTATTGATATACATTGCTAACATTTCTCTTCCATCAAAGGTTCACACACATCCAGGGAATGATGCAGTCTTTTAGCTGATTTACCACTAACCAGTTAAAATACCAAACCCAGAAGAATCAAATCCCCTCACATTCTCACATACGAACAGAAAGCATTTGAGTAGTCAAACTTGTACTAAGCTTTTGAGAAAAGCAGTTTGGAAAGGAATTCAGGGAACCCTCCAATCCACCCCAATGCCCTAAACTCTACCCTGGCTTAAGTTAGAAAAACTCTACATCTGGGGTCCAGCTAGACTTCAAGCATCAAGAACATGGTCCAAACAACTGTGACTGACCAACATTTTATCTGGCAATTTCTTTTTTTTTCTGATTGGAAGTTTTCAGCTGCCAGCATAAGTGTAAATTCTCCTCATTCAGGCAGGTAAATATTTTCTTGAAACAGTGCCATGAAAAACAGGCCCACTGTGAGTCATTTTATCTCAGGCAATTTTTCATAATTGGACTGCATGGAACAGACTCTTCTTGTTATTGGTGTGATATCAGATAATAAAATAAATAATTTGCCACTTTTGTAAGCAGAAGGGAAACAAAACAGATTTATAGCATTGGGATTTGGAAATGCTTGTTACTTGCTTGTTTCCCATTTTGTGTCTTCTCAAGAGGTTAAATAAAAACATCAGTGTCTGTCTGCAAAGAGTTACAGGGGAAACAACAGTGTGTATTAAATTGAGACTTCAGAGGGGAATTTCAATCAGTATATTATCAGGATGTTCTGACAAAGTTTAAAATCTCTAGAGATAAAAACAGTTACTAGAACTCAAACAGCTGTTTGATGCTGATCTGTGATTGCTTTTACAAGCAAAAAGCAAAAAATGGGAAAAACATTTGAAAATTTTAGCAGAAATTAAGGAACATGAAAAAGAGGAAGGAAAGAAGAGGAAGGTGCAACAAGCAGAGAAAAATATAATAGGCACTAGTGATGCAAAGCTAAAAGAAAATACCTTAAAGTAGGAAACAAGGCACATATAGTTCATACTGAGTGATGAAACCTGAGAGTGCACTGCTGTAAATTCTCCATTTTGTGATGTTCTCTCTAAAACCATATGTCTTAGTCAAACAGAGTTCAGAATGGGAGTAATGGATTCAACCTGAGTAAGCACTCTAAAAGGATAAAATAGAAATAAAAGTAAGTAAGGATAAGCTCCAGCATACAGAGTCTTCTTCATCTGCAAAGCTTCAGCAAGTCAGAGTCCCTCAAGGAAAAAGACAAAGTGCCAAGGGAAAGAAAAGCAGACTTGGCTGTAGGGTACGTACAGGGTCAGGTAAGGTAGTGCCAGATGCCCATGAAGAGACTGCCCCACCACTGCCAAATCAGGCTGAACCCAAACTCAGGCCTGGGGAAATCCATCTCCTCCTGGCTGGGAGGGTACTGGGAGCACCCCGAGTGGTGCAAGGCACACAGCAGCATTCAGGAAAGCCTCTCTGAAGAAAACAATGATGATCATGAAGAGCCTGAAAGCTGGACAGCTTTCCAAGCTATGGCATTAGCAAGGGAAGGAGCCAAAAGGGCTGCCCAAACCCTGCCCTGCAGGTCTGAGGCCTCCCATATTTCCACGTGTTCTCCAGGGTCACAAGCACCCACATCGAAGCCCAGACCGACCCTGGGTGCTACAGGGAGCTCCTGTCTCCTGCAAGTTCTGCTCCCTCCCTCCTCTCCTCTGGCCCTTTCTGTGCTGAAAGGAGAGCATATGTCAGGGTAGAAGCTTGGCCCCTGTTTCTCGTCAGCTGCTGGAGGGCGTTATTTCTTTCCATGTTCTGTACAGGATGTATAGGCAGAATCATGTGCCTTGCCTGGGCATCAGGAGTTGAATGTTCTGGGTAAATGGTGAAAGACCCCTCAGACTGCCACTTGCCAGCTCTGCTTCTCCCAAAAGGCCACTCGAGATGTATCAAAGCCACCAAGTCAGTGCATTTGCTTTGCACAAATTCAGTTTTGGAGTTTCTCATTAGTTCAGAGACATGAAATGATAGACTGAAGGTTTCAAAACCACTAAGTATAACACATACTTTGCTTATGCCTCTCTCTCATTTCAGTTCATCTTCCATGCTACTTGGCACTTGCTTTTGAGTAGTATATACTGGTATGGAATTAAATGCTAAAATCTTATGAAAAAAGGAAATTTCTTCTGTAAATTCCTTGATGACCATGTAAACTATGGAAAGAATAACAATACTGTATTGAATAGCCCCCAAATTAAACACACTAAAGGGAAAAAAAAGGAAGACATCTCACACAAGAAAAGCAGTTTGGGTTTTAGAAAGCCTTCTAAAATGCAAAAATATTGCATTTTAATACAAGGAAGGACTACGACCAAAGGAATCATTACTCAGATGTACCTGAAGTGTTACAGACTGCTGGAAGAAATCAGAAAAGAAGAAAAATTAGGAAGAAGACAATCAGCAACTGAAGCTGAGTTCTAAAAACACATGACAGCTTCAGCCTTCTCATTGAGTCTACTACACACAAAACAGAAACATGTTTGAAAAAATTTGGCATTCAGAGGCATTAAAATTATTCAGCTACTGCCATCACTCACTGAGAAACATGACGTTTCATCATATGAGTCATCTCTGCAAGGAAATGGGCACAAAATGTACGGTGAAGCACGTTGAGAAGTCACAAGCACAGGACCCAAAGAGAGAGGGAGTTTCTGATGTGTAACAAGAGCATGACTTTTGTTGATACCAACTGTGATCGTGCCTTTAGCTTGGCACATGGGATGGGCCACAGCGAGGAGGTGGAAGTGCTGCTGGCACCTCCCTGGAAGAGACCCACTTCAGGAGGGGAGGAGACATGGGAACATTTTCCTAGGTGCTCTGTGTCTATTTTTTAGCACCTGTTGGATAAATGCACCCCATAAACCCAATTGCTGCAGCAACTGGCCTCTCACCATGTAGTGCAGCAATAAAACGAGCTTGCAGTAAACAAGCAAACTTTCCAGGGCTGCTCTGCTCTTTCTGGTGCCTGCTAATCCATGGCAAAGAAGGGCACTCATCTATCTCATTTTAGATCCCCCTAAAGCCATGAGTGTCTGCTGAGCATGCTTGGGGAGGGCATACCAAGCCCTCAGGGTCAAAGCAGAGGCAGGTTGACCCTGGGGAAACTGCTCAACTGCTGCTGAGCCTGCTGGCACCTGGAGACCAGGCAAGGCAGCTCACATCACTGTCGTGGTTTCTTCAGGGACGTGTCACCCAGTCTGGCTGTCCAGGTGGGTATAAATCCTCCTTCTGAGCAGGTGGGTCTGAATCCATGCTGTCTTTTCCACGCGGTCTGGAGTCCCCAAACATCCAGACATGCCCTCCACTGCACATGAGGACCCTCTAGCCTCACTCATTGCCAAGATGGGAACGTGAAACTTCTCCATCTGAAGCTCTTGATTCTGGACCTCCCCAGAAGCAGCAAGCCCAAAATTGCCCCAAACAGCAGCTGATGCTCCTTCACAGTGGCCCCTTTTCTCTCATATGTCCCAGCTAATGCCCTTGACCCCTCGTACCTCAGAGGTACATACCCCAAATGCAGAGCTCATCTTGGAGAACAAGAGGCCAAAGACTTCCTACAGCACCAAGTACACAGAGCTTTTTCCCACACAGCCTTCCCTCGCTGCTGTAGCTGCTTTGCAGTGTAGTTATGTGGCACAATTCAATGCAGTTCATGACCCGTTCTTGTCACCCTGCATCGCATGCCCTTTGTTGCAGACAGCTGTTATTTATTCCAAGACTGTCTCAAAGTCTTCCTCAGAAAAATTCTCCACAATTTCAAAAGCCATGATTTCCTTTATCTCCTTTTTGTTTCACAGTCATACTGGGAAATTGCTGGGGATTTTTCCCCCTTCACTTTTAGAAGTCAAGATTGCATTTCACTTGCAAACAAAGCAAACGAATAATCTTAGAGTCAGTCTCTTCCCTCAATGGGATGTTTTTAACTTTTTCACTTTAAGGACTTTGCAATGAAAGTCCTTGATTTGATAAAAACATGTACTAATTAGTATTTTATTATGAATTTCCAGTGCATATCTTTTCAATGGAAGCATTAAAAAACTTAGACTGCATCTTACCATCTTTGTGGTCGTTTGAAAAAATTGCCCTGCCTCATGATGACATAGGGAATCTTATCCAGAGACAACTCAGACTGTGTGAAAGCAGTATCTGTATAAAAAGCATGCAGACAAAACCAGTATGGTATCTTCACTTTAAACAGCTCTTGAACAAACTGTTTGTACAGGGGTGTAGAAAATAGCAAAATTGAAGGAAAGGAACAAGTTCCAAATGAGTGGCTCATTACAGTGGAAAACAGTCAATCACATCTGGTCCTGCAGGTGGAAGTTTGCCTCCATCACCCTCCAGCAAAACTCACAAAGAGTAGAAGTGACGTACTAACTGTGTTCATGGTGGCTTTTGATTCCCCAGCATGAAAGGACCATATGAATTTACAAAAGGAAGTCAAGGAGTAGTCAACAATGCGGTTTGTCTCAAACCACATACAACGTATTACCTACAGGGGTGTTCAAAAGCCCAAACACAAGAGAAAAGAGACCACTTGACTTGTCAGAGGTGGGGCACAGCCATCCTGGCCACAGAAACTGCTGAAGAAGAACCGGTAGATTGTATTTGGCTCCCTCGTGTCCTTGGCAGCTTCCTTTGAAAGCCAGACATGGCTCAGCAGGGGGGTGCACTTACATCCTCCGTCTTGTGATCTCCCAACAGCTGAGCACAGGGGAAAGCTATGGATTTCCTAACCACAAAAGGACACGTGTCTGGAATCAGATTCCTTGTGGGTGCCAACAGTAAGATTGAGAGCTAAGCTCTTTTTTGAGTCATTCATCAGCTCAGATGTGAGTTGTCAGCCATTTGAACGTTTTCCACAAAAGCTGCTACACAGTCTGTGCTCTTTATCCATTCTCCAAGTATAGCAGTAGAGATGTGCCAGACCCACTATTTTCATTTATTAAAACTTTCTGCCTAGTTTGACAAACTGGAGGAAAGTTCTAGATAGAGCTGAGCATTAATTAACCCTCTTGCATTCTCCTAAACCTCCAGTTCAAAGCAGTACATATTGTAAAACATAAGAGGAATGATTCTCTCTCATTTAAGATACCCACTGAGATCCTGCGTCTGACTTGCCCTGCACTTGAACCCAGGCCACTTCCCTGGTGCTTCAGAAACCTCTGAAGCTTCTGTCCAGAGCATCAGTTATACATCCTCCAATTTTTAAAGCAAAAGAGTTGGCTGGAACATAATCAGAGAATGAAGAAGGCTTTTAGGATATGTCCAGTTCCTCATAATTTTTAGGTACCCTACTCAGCAGCATAGTGGCACACGGTTTTATGACTTTTTGGAGGGGAAAGGTTGGAGCATTGAAATCCAGGAAGTCCTGTGTGTCATGAGGAAAAGGGTAGCAGCAAGCTGGCATTGCTGGGGTGAAGCTGTGGGAACATGTGTCCTGTTCCCCGTGAAAGCCCGTGACCCTGCCTGAGACTGTCCCCAGGAGAAATCAGACCTGCTTAGATCTACTGTCTGAGCTGCTCTTAGGAGGAATCTCTGTCCCATTTTGGTCAAAATGTCTTGGGTGAGTCCAAACAGTTTAATAGTTAGACCTGAGATTCACCAGCCCAAGGTCCCTACAAAGCCAACAGAGAGGAAAACATTTCTGTAGGGCAGCTCAGGCTTCCAAGGCCCAAGTCTGGGCATACCTGCTCTCCCTTTGTCCCACAGAGTCTGAGGACTGAACTCCTGAGATGGATGGTGGGCACAAGGTTTAGACAGGCACTCACAGCTGAGTGTGGTTTGGAGGAACTGGAGACACTGGGCAGGGAAGCAGCTGGTCAGGGTGATACTGCAGCTGGGGCAGCCTCTGGGAAAGGGGATGGGTGCCTCCCCAAAGGGGACAGTGTGTTCTTGCCATTAAAATGGGACAATTAGCTGAAACCAGTGGGAATTGTGCTCAAGTACCACAGAGCAGGGATAAAAAATTATAAGCACCATAGAAATCTGTAATGTATTTACTGTGAGGAAGCTGAAGGCACAACTCTAATCCCACTTAGCATTCCTTTTGTAAAAGTACATCAGTATTTGCTTTTCACAAACCTGTTCTGCAAAGAGTACTTCAGAGACCTTTGGGTCACGTGAGGAGAGTCCAGCTCCTCTAGGACCTGCAGCAACTGAGATACTTTGCATAATTTATAATGTAAAGCATAACTAGAGGGAAAGGAATCCCAGGAGTTAATGGGTTTAACTCCACTAATTTCAATAAATTATAGCACTGACTCCAGGCCTCAGTTCAACACACTATATTTTTAGTGAACTAGATGCAGAAAATAAACAAGCTTTTTCTGTAATTTTTAGGAAGACAAAGTGTACAGGTTCTGACTTTTCAAAGCTACTCCCAGAAAAAAGGCAGGGAGTAAAAATGAGACACTTCAGGCTGAGAAAACAGCGGCAAACTGAAAAGCTCAGAATGGAAATAACCTTCTTTGTCCAGTAACTCGTGATTTAGGTATAATAGTCTGGCCCTGAAACTAAAGCTGAAGGAGGTTTTATTACAAATGCAGCTGCATTTTTAATTAGACAGTGAAAAGTAGTAGGAAAAAATAGCATAGGAACAATTTTGTGTGGGGACTGTGTGACCTAATAGCTGTTTTTCAACTCTAATATCAATGATTTTGTGCTCTAGTTTCCTTCATCAACTGACTGGGGACTGTTTTTTAAGTCATTAGGAAACTAGGAACATACCAATTTTATTTTAGAGCCACAGAGAAATGGCACCTATAAGAAAAAAGGTAGGGGGTTTATTCTTACCCAAACTGATTGTGCATTGTTTAAACTGGGCTGATAGAGTGGCCATGCCTTTTTTGCTAGTGATAAACAGAGGAGAGGAATCAGACCCCGTACGATATTTCCAGACAGCAAGTTACAGACCGAACTTGTAGAAGTGGCAGTTCTTTGTGTTTCCATAGCAACCCAAGCTGCAGTTGTCAGTAATTAAAATTAACTCCATAGTTTTATTGGAATGCCAGGAGCTGCCTTCTCAGATGATAGAGATAAAACAGAAGCCACAATATCTGCAAAAATAACAGTTTTCTATATACAGCTCTGTCATTCCACCAGCAGCATTCAGCCACATTGCATCCTAGTCCTTGCAGCGCTTTTCTGGCATCTGTTTGACCAGCAGTGGAAAATGGTATCTAGAAGATTTTAACCCAACTCCCACAGCAAGCCCAGAGCCTTGCAGGTGCATCCTGCTGCTGACACATGGTTCTCCTGCCTGGGCAGTCCTAGCTATGCCCTCCTCTCTCCCCAGCCTGTAGGTAAGAAAGGTGAGAACAGACTTTCTCCAGATCAGAGCCCACTGAGGCCAGGGCTTGTGAGAAGGTGCATCCTGCGACTCCTAAAAGCCGGACAGAAAAACCCATTGAGATATTCTTGCCAGGCTCTGACACGGCTTTAGGGTGGCTCCTTTCATTCCTAGCCAGCTACCCCTGAGCTGCCATCCTCAAAGCAATCGTCTGTGCCACAGATCACATGGCATGGGCAGGGCTGCAGACTGCAGCAAGCGGTGGTGGTGGTGGGGAGGGGAAAATTGCAGCTCTCCAACCCTCCCCAGCCATCACTCCTACTAAAAGCTCTCTAGAAAAAGTGCTTGTCACACAGAATATATCTACATCCCAAGTAATGGAGACAGGGGCAAAAGCCCAACACTAAGCCCTTGATCATCAAGCACTGCTTCAGTCAGGTAATTTCTTGGCTTTGTCCTGAACCTTCCCCACCGGCTGTCTGCAAAGCAGGGTTTGGACACGCATGCTGAGATGGTTCATTGCAGGACTTTTCCCCAGTGTGACTCTTAGACTGATTTGAGAAGACAGCACCATGTTTAGCTCCCTCTGCACCACCAGCACTATCCTGGATGGCTTTGCAACCTCGCATGTCCTTGTGCTAAATAGCAGCAAAACACACCACCAGGATCATGTGAAAAACCCACTGCTGTGGTGAGCTGCAACTCTTCACTCATTCTCCTTTAGACAAGTGGAACTGGAAAAACACAGTAAAAATAATAATCATAGTTTTATGTGGGGCCCAGGGGAGAGCCAGGGCCAAGTGCTGTTAAGTGTAGATGCAGCCAGTCTGCTCTGGAGGGAGCAGAATGGACATGAGCCTGTTTGTTCCCCTTGGCCTCCCACACAAAGATCAGTGCTCGACTCTCTTTTATTTACTAGTAGGGATGTATACATAGAGAGTACTGAAAACCAGTCCTGTGTCCAAAAACCTCCCGACTTAATAGAAAAGTAAATTATTTTGCTTCTCAGAGAAAGATTATATTTTCCAACTGGCTAAGTATAAATTGAAATTCATCTCTTAGGGCCATAACTTACCAGCAGCTAGCATTTCCAGCAAAACAGATTGCCATTAGTTGCTCTAAGTTGTTAGGTAAGCCAAAATAAAGTGTTATATTAATAAAAAAAAATTTCATAATGTCTACCCTGAAAAAATAGCAGTTAACAGCAAAATAAGCACCTGCATTTCATGATAATAATTCGAATGAGGCAGGAAATTGTAACATCAATGATTTATATCTTTAGGATGAATGGGAATACAAAATACATACATACATACGTGTATCATGAGCTCAGTAATAGTATCAAAACTATATGCAGAGAGGTATATGCTATAAAGATAATATCCATGTCTAGCATGATGTCTCCTACCAAAAATATCATTGGCAAAGCTATACCTTCTGCAATGAAGTCTTAAGGGGCTTCTGTGGAAACTGACTCCAGTAAAGAAGGCTGGAACTAGAACTCCCTGAGTTTAAAATCTTTTTTAAAACACAGTTTGAAGCAAAATTTTGTTGGATTTTTTTAAGTTTGGAAATCAGCTTTCATTTTCTGTTTGCTCATTTCCTTTTATTTAGACAATAAATACCTGGAAAATTTTGCTCTTCCTAATTTTTACCCCAGAAAGACTCAAAGCACCAGTTCAAGAATCTCTCACAGAGCAAACCAGAAGTGCCCCAGAACTACGATTCAGTAATCCATCCTGCAGATGGAACAACCCAGTCACACTATGATTATTGTTCACCACTTCCAGCTCTGGTTTCGTGCTGAAACAAAACTCTGGTAAAGGCACAAACCACAATTTCTAGGAATGTCTGTACAAGCAGCATGATGCAGTGATGAGCATTCAGGGCATGTGAACAAGAAGGGTCCCTTTGGAAGCAAAGCCATGTTTAAAAGTCTCCATGATTGTTTTTTGCAGCTTTTTATACAATGCTGTCAATAGTCAAAATCCTGCCAGCAGTCACAATATTTTTCAAAATGAGCTTGTGTTGCTCCGGGGTTGTATTGGTTGTATCGCTGTGCTGCTGTGTTTGACTGCTTCCTTTCCCTCCCACTTGAAACTTGATAAGATCATGGTGGGAAATGGAGTGTAAGATGGACAAACAATGCTGTTACTCAGTGAGAAATGCACTCAGGAATAGAGGAAATCCTACATTTCCTTATGAAGATAACTTTTCGAATAAGACTTTAAGCAAATATGCAGGTTTCAGTCACAAGGGGAGCCTGACGTGAGCCAGGCACGAGCTCCAACGTTTGTGCGTTGTAAAGGGACACTTAAGCCTCTATATAAAAGGTGTCTAACAAGTGCCAAGGCAGAAATCCACGTCCAGACCTCGGGTGCAAAGGACTTAATGCCAACGCGCATTAAACTGAGACATGTTCTTGCAGACTGTCCAGGAACCTCTCTGGCTGCTTCCCCGCAGCATCCTGCCTCTGGTGGGGGGCACGTGCTTGGGAAGTCCCCCCTAGATTGCTAAATGTGTCCCACATGCGCAGGAGGGATCCCCGCAGCCACCAAAACAGAGTTACACTCGTGCTTGTGCCCCACAAGCAATGCACAGTGTATGCACCGTGCCACAGGGTTTGTTGCAAGGATGGGGTGGGTTGCAGAGCCAGAAATCAGTGCAAATGGGACATCACCCCAAGACCCACCCCACGGGAAAAATTTCCACATGGGTAAAGAGAGTTCATGCAGAAAAGAACACGTCAGCAAACCCACCCCAGCCCATATGGCCAAGGGGTGTTCAGGACAGTCCATGGTTTTAAAACTAATCACATGCTCAAGTGTTCTGTTAGAAACCTTACGCTGCTCGCCATGTAAGCAGCAGCACAGCTTTCCCAAAGCTGTCTGGGAAGTTGTCTGGCTGTCTCTCTGCTTAGGATACAAATTGTTTTTGAGGTACATACACCAGGGACTTTGCACACGTATCACATATCTGCATAGATGTTTGGTGCAGTAGGACACAACAATCTGTGAATTGAGCACCTCAGTTTAGGAGAGACCAAGCTCAACTCATGCAGCCTTGGGTTTAATACTAGACTTCAACAAAACAGAGGTGGAATTCAAACACCTTCATGCAGATATTCACATGCCCAACACACTTCTTTCACCTCAGGGAGAGTTACAAGTTTCAGAGCCAGGTATTACCGTGCCAATTTTTTCTGACCAGACAAAATTCAGGTCAGCAAAAGCCTGACCAGAAACTGGAAAGCAGACCTTTCTGCATAGTGTGACAGAGGT
Organism: Cnemophilus loriae; assembly: GCA_013397755.1. NCBI lineage: Eukaryota > Metazoa > Chordata > Aves > Passeriformes > Corvidae > Cnemophilus > Cnemophilus loriae. The sequence continues at coordinate 2,987,611 of VZTF01006238.1, read as the reverse complement.
AGGAAAGAGGCGGGAACACCAGCTCTCGACACTGCCTCTTGGAGAGCCTAGAGCTGCAAATACCTTTTCCACTCATCCTGCCCAGCAGGATACCCTCAGCAGCAGCAGTGACTGTAAGCAGTGCTGGCAGAAGCAGCCAAATGCACCCAAACATGGCAACACAACTGTGCTGCCTGGTAGAAGTGGAGAGAGAGATAACAGCAAGAAAAATTTAAATTAATTAAAGATATGGCTTCAAAACCTCAGCATCTGCTCTGAAAGAGTTAAACCTGTTCTCTGCGTCTCTCTGGCCTGTCAGTAGTGATAAAATTGCCTCCTTTCCTCCTGCTTTTTTATATACTGCTACACAGTGGGATTCCAACATGCAAGCATGGCTTCTCTAGGGCTTTATACATTTTGTCATGGTTGGCTGCGTTTTTCAGAACTCTTTCTTTTGCCTTCATTAAACTTGAATAAAAAGATGTCTATTAAAAAATGCAAAGGACTTATTTTTCAAAATCAAACCTAGCCTCCAATTTCTCAAGGTTAGAGCACTGTTTCTTTCATTTAGTTTAATACCAACTGCAAAAGAAAGGAAGAAACCCATTTAGAGGGTAACCAAGAACATAAGTGCCTCCAGACAAAGCAGTCTGCAGTTTGCTACTGCCTGCGCCATTCACCAAGGTGGGCTCTCCATGGTTAGTGGTGGGAGGAAGACATTTTCCCAACAGAGCACAGAAACACCGTCCCTGGGGAATTGGTCACAGCACTAAGCCTGCCAGACTTCTAGAAGCGTTTGGACAATGCTCTCAGGCACATGGTGTGACTCTGGGACTGTCCTTTACAGGGCCAGGAGCTGGACTTTGATTATCCTTGTGAGCCCTTTCCAACTCCAGATATTCTTTGATTGTATGATTCAGAACAAGACACAAACTGTGGAGCTCCAGCAGATCTTCTGCAGAGCCCTTTCTTTCCCTGGCTGGCATTAGGTGCCTGAGTTTAAATCCTTCAATCAGCTGTACAAATATCCACTGATGTGCACTAAACTTTTTCACAGCTGTGATCAACTCTTAAAAGAGCACTTGGCCATATCTTCAGGAACTGGGTCAGAGCAATCTGATATCTTCCAACCAGACAAGACAAAAATTTTGGGTCGGGTTTGGATTCACAACTAAGCACCCATTTTCAAGGTGACCTTGTCTCTCAGACTTCTAAGTCAAGCTATTTTTAAAAGGTTAGCAAACAATAAAAGCTCCATATTTTAAAGAGCTTAGTGCACAGGGTTAGGTACGAACTGTTGCAAATTGTTAGTGCTCTTCTCACATCAACAGGACAGGCACTGACATTTGGCTTGGGCAGCAGCCAAGAGATGCACAAAAGCTCAGGCTTTTTGAGGCTTAGAAACACTTGTATAGGTGTCTAAAATGACAGCTTGGGTTTCTGGAGGAGGTGTCCAAGGAGCACAAACAGACAGCTCTGCCAGGGAGCTATGTCCCTGAAGTTGAAAAGACCACTGTCAATAAGCCTGGTGGATGCATTCGAACCCACTGCCTTAAAGAGTAACTCTCCACCAGGATCTGTTGCTGCAAACAAAAATATGATGAGAGTGTGAGTGGAAGATGTCAAATTAGTCAACACAATGTTTTTAAACTCATAGCAACGGCCACTAGAACAGCTGCTTTGTCTAATATTTTACTTCAAGCACAGAAGACCATAGCAGCATTCCTGTCTTGGCATAACATGTAACACAGCAAAAGTCTTCAAGAGATTGTAAGCATTTTTTGCTGTGAAACATTCAAAGCAAAGGCATCAAAGATCAGGAAATATGTGATACCTGCTCATTCCCTATATCTGTTGGAATCTGGGGATTAGTTTATATTGCCATTGGCTTCTGGTTGTTTTCTGCTCTAGCACAGAAAAACAAATTTTTTATGACTATTTAGGAGGAGGAATCAGTTTAGATGCTTCAGACCTAAAATCAGATCTGTAGCTGATCCTCCCCAAATTAAAGTCACTATCCCTCATTACTGGAAACATCAGCCAATGCTCTAAAAACCATCTGTCATTTAAACCATGTTGTCTTTGTTCAAGCCTTCCAAATCTACTTTAATTTTCACATCAGAATTGTACAGCCAGTATCTCTATTTAAGCTGACTTTTTAAGGCAGGCTAATGGAGGCAGGAAAGCAAAACATCTTCCTTCAAGCCCATAGGGATAGCTGGGCATAGACTTATCCCACCTACATCAGTGGGGAACGAGTGTAGGGAAACCAAGAACTCCACAGCGTGATTCAGCTCTCCCAAGACACACCATCTTAGAAAGTAACCATCTCTTTCCACTACCATACAGACAGCCAGAACTGAGAGATGTGCTTAACCAAGGGCCACTTTTAAGTGCTTAAAACTGGGATCATTGTAATACTGTGGCAGATCTGAACACGGCCTGAAGTGGCTTTTAAAATGCCACATTATTTAGCTGGACTGTTCACTTTGCTTTCTGTGACCATTAAATTGGAAGACAGTTCTAAAATACTCTATTCCAAATGCCAGGGGCATGTTATTCAAAGGTTTTCATCCATCTCACAGAAACTTTAACTATCCTGCAGACCCTGATGAGCTCAAGCGGGTACACTTGCTGCAGATCATGCCTCGTGGTCCCCTCACCAGCCTATTCTTTGTGCATACAAAATTGCCCTTGCTAGTAATAGTGAGCACCAAAGCTTCTCCTTGCAGCATCTGGGAATACTTCCCTTCAGCTGCCTTGTGAAAGCTGTACTATGTTTGAGCTATATTTGTAATGTATTTTGTTAGACTCTGTCTAATGAAAAAGTATCAAACAATCTTTTTAAATCAAAAAGACCAATGACAAACTTGTCCTGAGCAGCAAACTCACCATAGTATATGATGGACTCCCATTGCGGGTTGTACACTGGAAATATATTTCCAAAACTAGAAGGGTAAAAGGAAAAAGAAAAGGGGTTGTCTTATACATGAGCAATGGATGTTATAAAATTTCTCCCTGTTTGAAGGAAAATTAGAGCTTAGATCTTCCAGCTGCCACTAATTCACTTGTAACAAAGCATGATCAATTATTGCTATAAACAAAGCACATTCCAAAACAATTGAGGCTGAGGCAATAAAACCACCCATTAGAACAGACACGTTGGACAGGCTCCAGTCAGTCTCATTTAGGTGAGTAATTTAGGCGAAGCTCCACTGCAATTTTAGGCATCTGGCCTGGGAGAGGAGACGGAAGAAGACAGTTCAGGCAGCCTGATACACCTCTCTGGAGTTTTCTTCTGGAATCAGTGGAGAAGAGTGAGGGCTGCTAAAGATGTGGGGGGAATGCAGGCAGGCCTGCACTGGACAGGGGGTCACCATCCTGCCATGTCACAGTCCTGCAGGTTAAGACACCAGCCAGGAGGTGCCACAGCCAGGAGAGCGGACAGCACATAGCCTCAACAGGACTCAGCTCCACGTTACCTGTTCTGGGCTAGAGGAGGGCAGCTGGGGCCACCTCCCTTCACACAGGGGAGTCTGTAAGGGCAGCTGAGTAACACCACACGCTGCACGTGGCCTGAGTGTGTCTCACCATCAGATTCTCACTGTGGTTGCCCTAGCGCAGCCTTAGGGGCCCAGAACTTTCTCAGACAGCACCCAGGCATGACCTGGGGATGGCATGGGCCATGTCAGGGTGCAGCCCTCACGGTTTGGAGAATAAGCGAATATAAATATACGAATGCAAGCTGTTCTAAGCCAGTTGTGTTCAACACAAAAGAACAGTCTCTGGCCCATCAATTTATTTGTTCAGATGTAGCCACAACCAAAGCAGGGTATAACAGTCAAGCTCCCTTCCTCCTCGAAGGGGGCCTAACACCAAGGCTCAAGTAACATGTTTTCTAGGCTGCCCCTCACCTGAACTCATGACACCTGCCTCCATGTCTACAAAGCAAACCAATTTTGTCAGGAACAATGTCAAGTGTAGATACTCAGGATACTCCATGGCAGATTGTCTCTATTACACTCTCACAAACCCACCAAGGCAAGCACCATGTGCTCACAGTGGTGGAAGCAATCACTGGAAACCTGGAAACCTATTCCGTGCCCCATGCCACCGCCTGGAACACTGACCTGGGCCTTGGAGAGCGAGTCTTACGGCAACATGGCACCCCAGAAAGAACTGAGCCAGACAAGGGGACTCATTTCCAGAGCAACCTCATGGACACCTGGGTTGAAGTATGTGGCATTGAGTGGGAATACCACATCCCTATCTGTGAAAATCAAAAATACAGTGGACTGTTAAAGCCAACATGGAGAGCAATGGGTGGTGGGACCTTCAAACAATGGGATACACATTTAGCAAAGGCCACCTAGGCAGTCAGCACTAGAGGATCTGCCAGCTGGGACAGCTGTGCTCAAGCAAAACTTTTACATAGTGTAGAAGGGGATAAAGTTCCTGTAGTGCACACAAAAAAGATTCTGGGGAAAACAATCTGAGTTATTCCTGTGTCAGGCAATGACAAACCCATCCATGGGATTGCTTTTGCTCAAGGACCTGGGTGCGCTTGGTGGGTAATGTGGGAGGATAGGGAAGTCCAAAGTTTGCTTCCAGGGGATCTGGTTCTGTATGAGAATAGCCAGTGATTCGGACTGTATGATGTTAGTTGCCATATAACATTCATGTCACCACTGCTGAGCTGGCTACATGCAACATCAAGGGTATTACAGTAGGAATCACCCAGATTAATGAAGAATGAACTTTGATGAAGCTGGGCAAAGTGCCCGGATAGAACTGGACAAACATAGCAGTGAAGGAATGAGAACTGACTTCAGCAGGCAACGATCCAGCACCACACACCACCTCTCCTGCCCCAAAGGACTACTGTGACAGATGGAACCCAAAGTCACGGACTAAATGAAGTCAATGGACTTGTTAGGGGGATGGCACATAGACTAAGGGAATGATATCTGTGTTTATATATCAAAAGACAGGAAAAGTGATGCTAGTTACCTGGGATCTATTGAAAAGCGTGGGACCTGGGCATGACATAAACGGTATAGAATAAGGGGTGAATACTGTTCTGATTTCAGCTAGGATAGAGTTAATATTACTCCTAGTAGCAAATATAGTGCTGTGTTTTGGATTTAGGATGAGAATCATGTTGATTATTATCAGTACACTGATGTTTTAGTTGTTGCTAAGAGCTGCTTACACTAAGTCTAGGACCTTTCAGGTTCTCACCCCACCCCACCAGCAAGTAGGATAGGGTGCACAAGAAGCTGGGAGGGGACACTGCTGGGACAGCTGGCCCAAACCGGCCAAAGGGATATTCCGTACCATATGGCTTCATGCTCAGCATATAAACTAAGGGGAAATCTAGCCAGAGGCCACTGCTCGGGAACTGGCTGGGCATCGTTTGGTGGGTGGTGAGCAATGCATTGTGCATCACTTGTTTTGTATACTCTAATTCTTGTATCATTGTTATTATTGTTGTTATTTTCCCTTCTGTTTCTGTCCTATTAAACTGTCTTTATCTCAACCCATGAATTTTACTTTTTTTCCCAATTCTCTCTTCCATTCCACTGCGCAGAGGGAGGAGGGAGTGAAGGAGCAGCTGTGTCGTGTTTAGCTGCCTGCTGGGTTACATCATGACACCCAGCAGTCAGGACAACTATAAAGTACTGGGGTAGGCACTATGTCACATCCCCACAAGTGAGGTCCCTGGAGGAATCTCTCAAGTGCTAGACTGTAACATTAAGACCAGTATCTATCACCACCCCAAACCTGACTACAGTCCAACTACACAGTCTCGTCTATTTAGGCTGCTCTGGGGGAAGATCAAGTAGCTCTTTGTCCAACCCCGGATCACAAAATCCTTTGAGGTGACCTGCTCCTGAGAACTGGCACTTCTCTTCAACCCTGAGCAAATGACATTAGTCACCCAAGGAGCTTCTATGCTGAGGTCAGAGATGAGTACAGAAAATTCTGGAAAGCTGATGGACAAGTTTGTCCAAGGCTTGAATGGGGTTCAGAGTGGTGGGATCCATGCCAAGATGGCAGGAGCAGCTCTTCCTTGAATGCCACTCAAAAAACAGTCAAAGTCAGATATTATTATTATTATTACAGGCAGAGCTGCCACACAAGTTTCTGATACTGCATAGCAACAGGTGGCAATGAGAAGGGGTAAGAAATGTGTGAAGCATGCACTGTTCCCACTGTTTCAGACCATCCAGCCATCAACATTTTGAGGAATACTTGGGCTGGGGGCTACACCCGACTTTTGTGGTTGATTGACACAACCGACCATATCTTCCAACCTCTCTTTTCATTTTGCCACTACAATATTTTTTCACAGCTTCCATGATTCAGTCATGAGTATTTGTGAACATTTCTTCCTTTTTCTTGTGTGCTAATAATGCCTTATATTCTGATGACACTCTATTATAAATTCTAGTGAATAATTATCCTTTATTCACCTCTTCTAATTATCTGACATCACCCCCCAGTCATCTCTTCTTGGTGTTGAAAGTTTAGTCTATTCAGTGTTTTCTGCTATAGAAACAGTTTCATATTTCTGATTAACTTCCTCTGCAACTTTTCATGTTCTATGATCTTTGCACAATTTTTTTTAATATAAAAATATAAGAATATATTTCTTAAATACAAGAAATATTTCTTATTTCTTTTATGCAGTTAGGTGCTGCATAAATTCTGATTACATTGACCTAAATCTGCTTGTTCCTTGCTTTTAGGCAGTATCCACCAGCTAGCTGCAGACATAAGTTTAGATTCCTCTTTTTGCTCCTACTCTTCAGCTCTGCCAGTTCCCAAATAGCATCAGTATTGTTTGTCCTGCTACAGCAGGTTAAAGTTTTGGGATGTTGGCTTTTTTGCTACCCAGACTATTTTTTTAAAATTATATTTTGAGAAGAGGAAATATCTGATTTGTGAAAGGAAAATTAATTTAGGAACCGCACCCCAGTTGTCACTGTCCTTTTGGGGAAAAAAATAGACTAAATCAACAGAACCTTTTAGTTTAGATGCCATTTATTAAAACACATCATTCACATTGTCTGCAAATAACAGCCAGATGAAACTTGTTGGAAGATTAAGTTTCAATTACAGATGACATTTCCAAAACACCGTGTGATAGAAAAGCCATTCATACCCGCAAACCCAGACAGTCACCTCATATCTTCTGTTTCTGGTCATCAGTTTTTCAAAGGGTCATCACTGGCAAAATCCACTGAAGAGATACAGTGGCTGACATTTTTGTGCTCCAGCAATCATGGGAGTCATCAACACCGGAGTCAAATAAGGAGAGCAATCACACAGCATTCCCAGCAGCCTGTGGGATGCTCTCGTGATCAGCACACGTTGACGCTGTGATTTCAAGGGAGATATTTGATTGTACAGGCAAGTGAAATATCTTTACATGTGCGGGGAGCAAAGAGAAAATGCTCATCAATCAATAGTAGTGGTTTGGGGAAGAATGGTTTGCCTGGAGGTTTGAGTGTTGTTTTTTCATCTCTCTCAGCATTCCTGTGAGTCTCAGGCAAGCTGTTTATGCCGAGTGTAGCAGAGGACTACAGGAAGTCTTAAACAGGGATGGGTGCCTTTGATTCTTGTCTCTCTGTGCTCCTTCTGGTCTTCCCAGGCTCATGTGAGCAGCGTCCACCCTACATGGGCATTGAGAGCATCCTTCCAGAGTAACTTTTTAGGTGTCTTTGAATCTACTTTCCAGTGAAATACCTGCAACTTTCAGCTACTCCACTAAATAAAAAAAGAGTTGGGTTGTGCTTTCTCAAATGGAGAGACCAGGCTGGTAAACTAAGAGGCCAGCAAATCTCCAGCCATGTCTTGAACTCAGACAGGCTGTCTGAGCATCACCATCCCTGAATACCCTGTCTCCCTGGAGAGTCTGGGCAGGAACACCTGGGTGGGTTTCCCAGCTCACGCCTGTGAGCTGGGTAGGCAGCAACATGTTTGGAAATGCCCAAACCAGCTGCAGTGTAGACAGACCCTGAATTGCTCACTTGGGGCTGGGATTGTCTATTGATTACAGCCAATATAATCAATAGCCTCTTGCAAAAGAGGGTCTGTCACTAGGGTTGTTGGACACTACCAAAATGTTCATATGGAATAACTCCGGTTATAAGAACAAGCTTTCCCTGAAGGTATATTCTGAGTATTTTTTGTACCTCTGCAAGCCCTTTGGGAAATGGGACCCTTCCAAGGAACGGAGTCCTTCAAATACAGCCATATGGGTCACAAAAACACCATCTAAAAGTGTCTATATGTGAGCAGATTTATGCTATCCATAACTAAAAATAAAGGAATTATCTAATAAAGAAAGCTACAGGAGGAAGACTAGATGAGACAAATTTTCTTGTAATGTGCCCCCAGCTGGACTAAGCAGCTTCTAATTCCACTGATTTAGAAGGTTTTGAGGGACAAGCTGTAGGGTTAGATAAAAAGCTGTGCTTAATCTGACTTACTTGAAGATACAGAACATCTGTCTCATAGCTGCAACAAAATATTTATCTTCATCTTTGGGACAGGAAAACTACAAGATCAATTGAAATAAAAAATGTACATGTATAATGCCCATCTCCCCTTTGCCTTGAAAAATTATAAGTATTATAAAACTCCAAAGCAATATTCATAGTTTTAGCTAAACCACCTCTTGACAAGCAGAAATTTTACAAAACTACATGATACAAGAACAGCAGCTGAACTCCCGTGTTTTGGGAAGAGATCTTATTTAGGAAGAGATCTTTTCACGGATCTAGTCTCTCTCATTTAAGGTTATTTTGTACCAGCAACACTATTTGGACCACCATTAAAATGGACTGACCCCTGCATCCAACACAGCTATTTAGGTTTCTCATCTTTCAAACACCTGACAAAGCCTGGCATTACTGAGATGCATTTCCCATCTACATGAAGTGCCTGACACCATCTTAAGATTTATACATTACTCTTTTCATTGATGAGCATTTCCTAATGGTTTTTGGGTTTTTTTGTCTCCCTGATTTCCTCCCTGAGAACATTTAGCACTGGTCGGATTACTTTGCCCATAAATGTTGAGTGCTGTTATGTACACTGCAGGGCCATTACCACCAGCTCCTTTTTCCAAAAGAGAGACTGATCTACACCCGCAGCTGACAGCTCTCCCTCTGACACCGCCTTTCTGATCACAGTATATGTTCTTTCATCCCAGCAAGCCTTTAAAATAAAGTTTCTGACCCAAACACCAGCAGAGTCATTGGGCACCTCTGCCCACTGTGAACAGCAAGACCCACGAGTGCCTCTAATCTGCATCTGATGTCAGGATGAAATACAGATGGGCTGTGAATCAGCCTCCCATGAGCAGACTTCAATGGGAGGAAAATCAGATTGCACGGATGCGTTTCAGCCAACCTACTGATAGAGACAATTGAGAGATCAGGACCTGAGGGCTTGCCACGACCTGGCCTGATTTGTACTCTGCACACAGGTGCTGCTTCCCACGAACACTGGATGCAGTGCAGCATGCCAGGAGCAGTACCAATGGGCATCCCTGGAGATTCAGTGCACCCCCTTTGGAGGGAGAAGCAAACTGGTGGGGTAGATAATGAAGATGAGCTGAAAGCACAAGTGGATATTTTATGCCTGTGTATGACAGATAAAAATCAAAGGACAAAATCCACTCTTATTTACATTTTATGCTCATGGAGGGCCTAGAAAATCTAAAGTGATGCTGCTGGAAGCCAGCCTGGGCTTTGACGAGCTTTAGTTAGATAAAATGTGAGGTTTATGGTCACTAAAGTAGCCTGTGTACTTCAGCTGTTTCTTCTGTAAAATCTCTAGAGTGCTTCCTTTAAAAATGTGTTTAAGAATACAATTCTAAAACAAATATAAACAAAAAATATCTTGTTATTGGCAAGGAAGAGGTTTTACTGGAATAACTAAGATTAGTGATATCTTAGGCCTTTTCCTCTGATAATTTGAGTGTGAATACACATAGCATTCCTTTGTTTTGCTTTAAAATAAATCACTTGCAAGTATTTGGAAACAAAATGGTACAGTCATTTCCTGCCTTAGGCTGACTCTATTTCTGATAGCCCAGTGCTTTCCACTGATACAATAATTCCTTTTATTGTAGAGTCATATGCAGCTTGTTGTGATACCATTAAGGAGCTCACTGAAGGACACAATGGAGTGATTGCCAAGGGATGAGAGATGTGTGACCTCAAACAAAGTGCTCAGCTTTTCCCCAGTTGGGAGTCCAAGGAGTGCATTTACAATACACAACAAAAGAAATAAGTTTCAAATACAACCCATGGGTAACTGAATAAATATTGAAAAAGCTACTGCTAAACAGTGTATTCATACGGTACAAATAGCAGGAATCCATTTCAGCAGCTGAATGCCCAGCAGTACATCTATTCTTACAGTCATATTTTTAACTACTTTTTAAAAATATTTACCACTTCTCTGCTAACAAAAAGGTAATTCCTAGCATGAGCCTCATTTTTGTCCTAAACCACTTACATGACTTTTTGACCCTTGAAACCAAAATGTTTCCAAACTTTTCAAAATGAAGTCATCATTAGTTTATAGAGCACTTTAATTTATACATTGATGCATTCTTCTAACCAATATCTCACACCTCTCTTTTTCCCCCACTCTGTCCTAAATCGTGAAAAATAGACAATTTATTTCAGAATCCAGTGCATTACCAGGAAAATAAATCTACATTATTTCTCTGCATCCTTCCATTAAAGACCGCAACCCTTTCTGCAGAGATGTCAGCATACATACCAAAGAAATTATATCAGCTAAAATTGCCTTATCAATGTGCTCAGATTTACTAGTCTAGCCTCTGAACTGCAACTAACACAGTAATAAATCTTGTCAGGAAGAAGTTCATCCTGATTGTTTCCTTCCTCACATCAGAGAACCAAGCATGGCATTATAAATTTTTCCTTAGCCGTAGTTAGAGGCGAGCTGTGTGTGCCCCCCGCCCAGCACCGCTCCCCTGCCCTGATGGGAAATGAGCAGGAGAGGCTGGTGCTGGCACGGGGCTTGCAAGCAAGTGGCATTTCTTTAAGGAGGCTCTGTCAGACACACGCAGTGTTACACAAACACAGGAATCTCAGGTACCTCACACTTCTGCTCTGTGCACCCAGCAGAATCCGTGAGGATCTATAGTTAATTGTCTGTCCATCCGTGGCTTCAAGGATCTCTGTTTGTCACCCAGGAGGGTACTACCCCCCCATCCCACTCCACAGTCCTCCACCCTGTGCTTTACTACAATATTTCTGAGTTAAATTCATTCCTGTTTCTCTGCCTACAGAGCATAAGACTCTGAGCTTCCTCGTCCTCCTCCACAAGATGCAGTGCTCCAGGACTGAACCTCAGCAAGTGAGCGAAACCACCAGCTCTCAAACAAGGCAACACCTTCTAGGAGCAGAAGGCATAGCCTTGTTTTCTACCATACTCTCTCCCAAACAAGGAGGTGCCTGCCTTATGAGGTGAAAAGGGGTTCAAAAGCCCAAACAGACCAAGGCCATAATCCTAGTGTGCCTGTCTCTAGGCAGGGTGCAGCACCAGAAGAGGGGCCATGATGGGTAGGGCAAGAGATCCCAATAGGAAATGCTGTTTAGGGAGGGCATGCAAGTCTCACCACTTTCTCTGATCCATTCTGAATGTCCTCTATTTGCTGACGGATCCGGTGAATTGTAGATCTGTCTTCGCTTTATCCTCTGCCTTCATCACTCCCAAGCTAACTCTTCTCCATCCTGCAAAGTGACCACTAGGCCCTATCCTCTCCTTTCCATTTGTTAACAGCTTTCCCGCTGGTTACTTTCCCATTTGCTAACCTTCCCAGCAGTTAACCAGCTTTCACCCAGTACCAGGACTTTCCTCCTGTAAGCAGTGAAGGTGCTTTCCTTCCTTGAGCAACAGCTGGCGTTCATCCAAGTATCCACCCAACCAAACACATGATGTATACTGGATCCCCTCTATCTACATGCTTCCTGAAACCTTCCCAAAACTGCAGCAGGATGGTGGGGCAGGATTCCCTTCCCACAACAACTTCTTCTCGGGAGTTATGGGAACATGACAACTTCTCAGCTCAAGAATACTCAGAAAACTTATTCCTTATTGTGAAGTGCACCATTTTACAGGGGATGGAAGTCAGGTTCATTGGTTCATCATCCCCATGAGCCCCTCTACAGTCTCTTGGGTTGTTGGGAGTTACACTGTCAGTTCACCAGTTATCAGGCATAAAGGCACTTTGTAGAGAGGTTAGAAACCTTGGCCAGCACTATCTAATTCAGCTATTTGAGCTAGTATTTCTTCACACTGATTTCACTCCTCTGACCCACAGGCCCTGAGGAATGTATCCGGTGTGGGAATGTCTTCAACACTTTCAGCAATGCGTTCATCAGATTTCCAATGGGCTCTTCTGCTATGTCTTACTGTCTGTGAAGTCCCATTTATCAGTAAGGTCCCTTTTATAGTTTTCTACCAATTCCTTACCTTTCTTTAGATGTACCTAAAGAACTTTTTTACTCTTGGCTTGAGTGCCTTTTGTGAGGTGTTTTCCAAATGCTTTTTTCAGCCCTCTTATTCTCGTGTTTACATTTAAGCTCACATATTTTATGGGCCTTACCATTGCTTTTATTCAGAAAAATAATTCTGTTTTTCTTGGACACTCATCTTTTTCTTCTTTAGAGCCACCCTGACTTTTTGTTGACCATGTTATCCTTTATCACACTTTTAATTTTTTTATTTGTGGCACATATTTCACCTGGACTTCTAGCATTTTAGATTGTTTGGGGCGAGAGGGAAGGGTTGAGCTTGTTCTGTGTGGCATTTTTTTGACTAATCACTGTCTTTTAATTTCAGTCCCTGTTTCTGAATTGAACATCTGCATGCTGAATTAATTTGTCCTGCTCTCCCACCACAATGTTAAAACTATTTTCAGTGTGGTTGCTGCTATAACCACCTGTCCCACTAATGATGCCCAGGTAAGACCCTGTACACCACTGAAGAGCAAATCCAGGCTGATGGCTTTCCTTGTGCATCCCAGGACTGGTTGTGATGTGAACCCATCACTCATCACCATTGTCTTACGTAGGCTCTCTACAGGTGTCCCACATTAGCAGAAACAACAGAATTCATTAACGAAAAAGGAAAAATGGGAAACATATGTTATTCTCTTCTTTGGTTTTACTGATGCACCACATCTTCTTTGTTCACTGTTAGATTACAGAACTATACATCACAATGTCAGTTCATAAAAAAAAAATTAACAAATAGCCAATATTCGCTTCAAAAATCTAAATACTCTCACCTGAGCATGCACCAGACGTGTTTACATCAGGCTCCTATGTCATTCAGCTGAATACATTGTTAAATCCAGAGCTGCCTTTTTCATAATGAGTGTCCTTGAAAATTTTTCATAATATTTTACAGTGAAAAATAATTACTTGACTACATATAAATTTCTGCTAAACAAGACTCTTAGCCAGAAATTCCATGATGAGGAAGAATATTTTCCCCACCAGCTCTAATGTTTACTTCATCACAGGCAGAGCCATCATTTAAAATTTCTCCCCAAGGCATCGTAAATAATGTCACAACACACTGCTCCATTTTTTAGCTCCAAAGAATTCAAGACACACAAATGGCAGAGGCAGTGGCCTTTGTGAATGCTAAGATTTGCTCCCCTATAAAACTTAGTTATTACCATGTATTCTCAGAAAGATGTTATCACTGTATCATGCAATTACATGACTTTATGGTGATGGCAAACTAGTTTCCAAGAAGAGCATATGGAAAATACAAGAGCAGATCAATTAGTTTGAAGATGCTTTTGATTAAAGCACTGAAGCTGGCATGACACTTCTGGAGCCTTTGAGACTATCTATGTTTCATAAATATCACAACACAAACGCTTTCTGACAGATTCTGTTTCAGCTTGGTAATATCCTCCATAAATCTGTGCCCAGAATCCAGTGTGCACTAAGATCTTGAAATCTGACGTCAAGGACTGGGAAACCACAAGAGTTTAGACAGAAGAGAAGAAATGCCAAATTACAGGAAGATCTCCAAACGAAACCATTTATTTCTGCAGCATCTTTGGCCCTCGTGTTCCTTACGGATGGTGTGGCAACATTTTTAGTTCTTACATGGGCTAAACTGGTTTCTGTGGTCTTGGATCTCTGCTCTAAAAGAAAATACATAAAATAACATGGTTCAGAAAGATTGTTAATATTATTATTAAGTTACTGAAAATGCATTATTTAGTTTTGAATAATGTCACTTAACATTTTAAATAGCTATTTGGTAGAGACAAAGCTACACTGTACAAAGAATAAATGCATTTTTTGCCTCCTGTTGTATCTCTAATATGTGGAGGACAAATTCAAATTCTGGAAGCAAATGACATTTAAGCAAAAGGAAGGTTATGCTTAAAGAGACTATAATTGACTAATACAAGAAATTCTAAAATACCTATTAGCAAGAGGAAACAAATTAAATCCTTTCTCTTTTAATTTATAGGAAAAAAAAATCACATAAACATTTCTGCCAGAATTTCAAATTTTTTCATACCTAGGAAAAGCAAAGACAAAAATGCCTGTTTTCTTTTTAAAGTTCCTGTTTTTCTCTCTACCACCTGAATTCAGCCCAGTGCCAGCTGGGGTAAAGGAGGCGGATGGAAGGAGCCAGAACAACACTTCACAGGTTTTTGGAAAACTTAGCACCTTTTTCCCTTTTTTTTGTTGTTGTTTTTCTTCAGCATTTGCAATAATTGTGAGGACTTCTGGTCTTAAAGTGGTCTAAACCCCTTGCCTGCAGAATTTTGCTCCCAACTCCATGGCCCTGGGAGCTATCTTTGGAATAGAAGCTGAGCTGCCCCCAGCCAGAGCCAGCTTTGCAGTTCTGAGTACGTGGAGACATCCTCTTTCCTGGAGCTGGTGAGGAAGGGGATAGGGATCTGGGAGGAAGAGGTCTCGTCCACCTTATATTCAGCTGTGGGAGTCTGGCAGATGCAAGGAGCTGGCCAGCAGCTGGCTTGAGCTGCGGGCTGCTCCAGTTCCCATTCTATCACTCCCTGCACAGGACCTCTAATTAGTTAAATCTGAGTGGTTCAAGGTTAGTGTTGGCTCTAAACCAGGGAAAATAAACAAGGAAATTCGATCATATGCTTTAACCTTCAGTTCATGGTTGTTATAAGTCAGAGAAAGAAGAAGGTGCTGTCACTTTCAAGAGGAAACACGAGCAATGAATTAATCAAGCTTCTGTCTCACTATCTTGCTGTCACCTGGCATTTATTAATAAAGGACAAGTTTGTTGTCGTATGTGATTTTTCCATGGGGCCTGGCCAACTAGTTGGTAGCAGTTCGAGTTGCAGAAGTGCCTTTTACTTGCCAACCAGATTAGCTCCTTCCCAGCATTCCTGGGCAACCACACAAGATTATCTGACTGAGACCTTGACTGCGTCAATGCAGATATGAGCGATAGTCTGTGACGTGGTCAGACAGCCCAACCAAGCACGCAGGCTCTGGGCAGCTGGCAGGACCTTGCTGGGGCCAGCAAAGGTCCTCACCTGCCAGCTACAGGGCAACAGGATGCTCTGTAACAATTCTTCTCCAGGAGATGCCACTCAAAGCACAGCACCAGTATGTCCATGCAGCTGGTTGGAAAGAGTCAGGCAGCACCACCACATGAATCCTTGTCATGTGATGTTGTGTCTACAGTCCACAGTTTTGAGCTTTGGGACACTCTGGGTGGTTGCTAAGGTGCCAGTTTTCCAAACTAACAAATTTCAGGGTTTTCATGGCTGAGAAACAGAAGCTACTTCATCACGAGGATCACTGTCCTGGAAACTGCCCTGTCCCAACCTGGTCATGAAAAATTCACTAGTGAAATTCTGCCCTTGTGATAGACATGTTGACAGTAACATGGACTAGAGTTGGACTAGATGATCATTCTAGGTCCCTTCCAACTGAAATAGTTATCCTATTCTGTTCTATTCTATGCTAATCTATTCTATTTCCATTATATTCTTTCTGCTTTATCAAGTGATGAAAGGCCTGAAATGCACAACAATACAACCCAGCTATTTCTGATTCATTTGACATCTCTAAGAAGTAAAATTGAAGATCTCTATGGAAACAGTGGGATTTATCATAGGAAATTCATTGGATGGGTCAGTCTTTTCAGGTGACTCGGTGTTAGATACCAGTTATTTGCTTGTCTGCTTTTGTCTGGAGCAGATGGACAAGCTGCCCCAGGAAGAGCAACCCATCATTGTACAACCTGTTGTTCCCTGGTGCCCCACAGGCTCACAAAGAGCAGGTAAAACCCATCATTTTCATCAGGTACTCCAGGTCTGAGCCCTCTCCATCTCACTTTCAGCTTCTGTTCTGCACCACAAGGGAAAAGCAGCAGGGTCTGCCCCAACAGACCAAGGGCTTCTCCTCTCGTGGCCATCAGCAGGCCATTCCTGCAGAGAGATGCCACACAACATGGAGCAGGGGGACAGACTCCAGCTGTGGCTATTTGCATGGAGGCACAAGCAGTTTTACCTGCGAGACATTTACTGATGCAGCCTGTTTGCTGGCAGGGAGGCAAACAGTGGTAATGCCCACAGGACCACACAGAGAAACAAAACTACCCAGACAGCAACACCTGAAAATTCAGGGATGCTGGTCTCACACATGTCACCAAACAGCCTTCTGAGTATATTCACATGAGCAAGGTCCAACAGAGCCTGGAAAACCTTTGACACAGAGAGCCATGACTGGAAGGTGGGTGGGCAGAGAAAGTCAACCCTCAACTCTCACTGACTTTCAAGCTGACTCAGACGCATGAATGTCCTTCACACTGTTTGAAAGCCTCCCTTTTCCAGTGCACTTAAAAATAACAGTTATTTAGTTTTGCTGAACTGTTCAGAGCTGATTATGCTTCTTATCAAAAACAGAGAAACAAGTGGTGTACATTTTTATGTATACGCAGTGCAAAATACCATCAAACAGATGTAGGTGTAGAGATGCTATTTGTGAGATCCACCAGCTGGCTCTGCTGCCCCTCAAAGGTATCTTGCAGTCTTCATAAAGGTTATGTATGTAACAGGTTGAAAGCAGAAATGTGATGTCTGAAGGCGAAAGCAGGCATGAAATAGTGGGGTGGATTTTGATGCAGCATCTGAGATAGGAATTTTAGAGACTTGAGAAGGAACATTAATGGGCTTAAAATATAGTTTAGTTTTTTTAAAAAGATAAATGTATTGAGAGACTTCTCATACTATGACAAGTTTGGACAAATTTTCAAAGCCAGAGATGCTGGAGTTTCAGAACATACCCATGCATACAATTAGGAAAATTCATTTGCACTGTAGCAGTAATCACAAAAGTACAGAATCCACTGCCCTGTATTTGTGTGCGCACTGGCTTGGCTAACTTGCAAGTTTGGCAGGTAAACATAGGGGGCCTATTATTTAAACACCAAAGGCAATATTTCAACAACATATCTCTTCTTTCAGAGCCTAAGGTTCGTTTTCAAAGGTGATCTAAACATCTCCAAGGCTAACTAAGGCTGAGTTATAATGAGAGTCAAGAGCTGAACAGTCTGTTTCACCTTTCAAAACCGGACTTGAGCACTTTCAAATATCCTTCTCTTAATCTCCATTGACATGCATCATTTCTGCTGTTTTAGTCTGGGCAGAGTGAGGCTTTTGTAAATATATGAGTCAGTCCCATAGTACTGAAAGTCTTCTGCAAGGTAGTAAACCCAAGGGTTGTCTTATGCCCACGCATCACACCCTGGATTTCAATGGAAACTGCAGAAGGATGCCAATGTTCCTCCAAAAACTACTCTAGTAAAAGTAGGGCCTAAGAGTTAGTGCCTTGGTCGTCACTATAATTGGTGCATCCTGATACCTTTTGTATGGCTATGTAAATAACTGCAGGGGAAAAAAACATCCAAACAAAGAACAACTGCTTCAGTGACTCCCTGCCCGGGTGATGGAACAACCAGTACTGAGAAATAAAAGACATGACTGATGATGATCCAAGGCACATCATAAATGTAGATTGCAATGGTGGGGGGCAGAGACGGGAGGAATTAAAAGACCACCTCTTGAATAGATGGAAATTGTAAAGTTGATCTGTAAAATAAATACTGTGTACAGCTATACATCTGTCATATGCAAGTTGGAGTGAGAGGAAAACGTGGCATCCAACTCTGAGCTTAATGCTGCAGTCGCAGTGGAGCCGTCCAGGAGGGGCCTGAGCACCACACGCTGCAGACAAACAAGAAAACATTAGCAAGGGCAGGTCAGAGCTGTGAAACAAGGGATGCCAGTAATAAGTTCCCAGGAACTTCAAGTAATTTATCTCAGCTCAATGACAGATTTATTCATTTATAATATGTTAGGAAAAAAAGTGGTGCTTGACAAATAATCAAAAAAATTCCTTTGTCTCTTAGGCTTTGCATATACATAACTGCCCTGTGCTCCTTTCAGAAAATAACCAAGACAGACATTTTATCTGAGGAACACACATTTTCTTGTGTTTGGAGGTATGTCAGGCTTCCATTTATCATCGTATAAGCAACACTGAAATGCCACTGCTTTCAGATAAGGATCTCTCATCTCTGGCAGGTGGCAATTTAAAAAACATTAAAAACAGGCAGGTCTCATCACCAGTGAATACTGGACCAATATATTGTCCAATACATTGGCTCTTTTAAGGGTTTCTTTCTTATTTGTATTTCAAGGTTTACACTTATAGTAATAATTTCAATCAAAGCACTTTTTATTTATCAGACACAAGCAGATGTTCACAACTAATATATCACAGAATCACTGAACAGTTGAGGTTGGCAAACACCTCTTGAAATCATCTGGTCTAACTCTTCAGCTCCAGCAGGGCCAGCTACAGCAGGTTTCCCAGGACTGTACACTTGGGGTTTGGACAGCTCCAAGGATGAAGGCTTCATAACTTTCTTGGGCAGCCATGTGCAAATTTGACCACCCTCAAAGGAAAGAACTGGTTTCCTGCATTCAGATTAAATTTTCCTTTTTATTCCTAATTTGCGTGCAGTGCATCTTGTCAGGAAGAGTCTGAGAAGAGAGAAGTGTCTGGCTCACTCTTGTTCACTTCCTCCCATCAGGTATTTATGCCCTCCTTGAGCCTTCTCTTCTCTAGGTTGAACAGTTCCAGCTCTTTCGGGCTTTCATCACAGAAGAAACACTCCTGTCTCTTCATAACCTTCATGGCCCTGGTCTGGACTCAGTCTGGTATAGCCACGTCTCTGTACTGAGGGTCCCAGAACTGGACTCAGCACTCCTGACGTGTACTAATCCGTGCTGAGCAGAAGCGAGAGGTCCCTTCTCTTTACCTGCTGGCAACACTCCTCCCAGCGCAGCCCAGGAGGCTGTTGGCCTCTGCCACAACAGTGCATTGCTGGGCCTCGGTCAGCCTGCTGATTACCAGGACCCCCAGGTCCTTCTCAGCAGAGCTGCCTTCCAGCTGGTCAGCCCCCAGTCTGCACCACGGCATGGGATTGTTCCTCCCCAGGTGCAAGACTTGGCATTTCTCCTTGTTGAGCTTCACAAGGCTCCTCTCCACTCAGTTCTTCAGCCTGTTGAGGTCCCTCTGGACAGCACCACAACAATCTGACGTACATTTGATCTCCTAAAGTCTTTGGAAACCTCTTTCAATCACCATGGTGGCACTACCATGCCATATTGAAATTTAAATCCAGACCTGTTGCAATCCTGCTACCTGTGGACACACCACCCCATCTTCCCCAGAAAAGAAGAGAGAGGGCTGCCTTTTCAGGAAGTAGTGTCTGTCCCACTCCTCAGATAGGGGCTGAAATTTATTGTCCTGGCTTGTTAGTTGAGGAAATGTTTGATTTTGATTTGAAATATTTCAGGGTTTGATATTTCTCCCAAAAGGCACAATTTTCTGTAGCAAAAAAATCTTTTTTTCCGAAACCAACTGTATCACAATTGCTAATCTGATAACAGAGAGATTCTGCACAGCAGGAATGCTCTGAGATCAGAAGGAAAATACATCAAAACCAGTGGGGCCACCAGCAATGACTAAACGGCATTTATTGTTTTACTATTCACTCCCTCAGTGCCAAGAGCCAGCCAGCAGGCTATGCTGACTCCATACAATGTTTTCTTCTGTGCTGTGTTCAAACTACTGAAATCCCATTCACCCCCTCTGATACTCCCACTTGTCCCACACAAGGGTTGAGTGATGCTCTGTGACTGGTGGCAGCCAAGAAGACACCTGTTCTTCCCCCCATCCATCAGGCTCTGGGGGTAGGGAGAGACATGGGCAATTCTCTGCCGTGGGGCAAAAAGCAAAGATCCACAAGAGCAGGCATAAATTACGCTTGTCACCACTTTCCTACTCTCTGGAAAAGGCAGGCAGACCTTCGAAAAAGCACTTTTAATATATGCATTATTAATAGCAAGCTAGTGCACAGCAATAGCACTTTCTGCTACAACTGCTGCCTGCAGAGGGATGGAAGAAGGCCACCAGAGAACCACTAGCTCTGGATGAGAGGCATGAGTGATTATTATAAACTCATGAATAATTCTGGTTTACGTTTGAAAATTGCACTTGTACAGACTCCTCTCCCAACACAGGCATTTTCAAAATGCACAGACTCCCTGAGAATCCATGTTCAGATGATTTTGCCATTGCTTTTTTTTTAAAGATATGTAGACAGGTAATCAGTGACATGGTTTATTGGTGGGTTAGCAGTGTTAGGTTTATCATAGGATTGAGTCTTTTCCAACCTAAATAATTCTAAAACCATACTGAAAAAGGTAACCTTTCCATATAGAAGCACACCTAAACCTTCTGCCTATAGAAATCTGCAACAACAAAATCACACCAAGTTTCTTTCCTGAATCTGAGGGCTTCCAGAGAAACCCAAGAAGAGCAGGGCACAGATGTACTGAAAGGATAAGGGAATTTCCTCTATATTATTTCTACTTGTTATTTCAATGATTGTTTAATCCACAGGAGTTTAAAGAACAGCTTTTATCCTACCTCAGAAAATTCCCAGATCCCAAAGCAAGCACTCTGAAACAGCAGTTTTATTTAACTGCTGTGCTTCACCAAGGAAAAGCTGACCAAAAGCAGGTGTGACAGTAGCAAGGGAAGAGCTGCAGGAGCTGATCAACCATCTCAGCAAGCCCTGTCCATGCTGGGAAGTTGAGGCACAGAGAGGGCCTGACACCTGCCCCATACAAAGCTGGAAATAGCTCCTGCTTTTGGCTCACACATACCCATGACCATCACTTCTTCCAGACCAGGCTTTTCCTGTATGGACTCACCTGGCACTACAGGTTTGAGCTCTTTCCTTTGCTCTGCACCACCTGTTGTTTCTGTCTGTGGATAGAGAACCACAAAGGCGGTTGTAACACGCAATCATGTTGCAGGTTTTGGGTGCGATTTACCAGAAACCGTGACGTTCCCTCTCCTTCCTGCACCACCTAATTCATGTTTCCACCATCCAGCTGCAAGGGCAGGGTGCCAGATGAAAGTTGAACTTAAGCTGTGATTGACACTTATGGGAGTATCCTCCAGAGAAATTCTGTCTGAATCTGACTGTAGAAGAGCAAAGATTATTGACTCACCAAGATCAAGGCTGTACAAGGGAGCTCATGGCTTGTGTCATTTGACTCAAATAGTCATTTGACTATTTTTGGTTTTGGGTCATTAACTGAAAGAGATGAAAAATCACCCAGTTCCCAAACTAACAGCTGTGCATCAGCCTTTCAGTCAAAGTGAATTGGCAAAAAACTATTCTGATTTGAATTTTTAGGTCAGGCTGTACCAGAACTTCATAAACTGCTCACACGTGCTGAATTTTTTATAGTGGTATTTTCAAGAGAATGGTCATTAGGTTGAACAGTGTTTATTCTGGCAGATTCTACTGTTTCCATGGCATGCAAGAAAGGAGAATTATTTTTTTTTAAGTATAAGGTTATGGTAACAATCCCCCATCTGCTCATCACATGGCCCCTTCCTCCCCTCATTGCTCACATTCAGAGCCTCCCCCACTGTATTAGTAATTCTTGATTTCTGGGAAGCATTTTCTTTGCAGAGGAATATTTATTTATTTATTGACCCATTCAAAGCTTTAGACATATACAAAGCTTAGTCTCTTAACATTTTGCCAACTGAAAGTGGAGGGGAGAATTCCAGGAGTTACTTGTTAGTTATAATGATGCCAAACTCTGCCCTCATAGGATGCACTTTGCCACTCATGACGGCAATGGGAAGCGCTCCCATTTATCTGATGGCAGAGCGAGCCTCTCCCTGGCTTCGCTGTTTTGTCAACAGGGAGAGCTGCTGGCAACCTTGCTTTCCCGAGGAAAGGAAGAGCAAACATCCCTCCTCAAACCTGTCTTGTGGAGAGGTGCATAGTGCAACAATGTGCTGCGTTTTGTTTGTTTTCTAGTTTTCATTTGCACATTGAGTCCTAATTTGTGTAACAACTGTTCAGGCTCAGATCTGTTTTGCAAATCATTGTGAATTGAGCAGCAGTGGCAGACTTGTCTCAGCTGTTTTTGTTGAGCATAGTTGAATGCAAAACCGTGGGGTTTGGAAAGAAAAGGCAAAATGAGAGGACCGTTTTAAGCTGCAAGCCCCCCGGCAGCACTGCCAATCCCTGCGTAAAGAGTAATTCTCCCAAAGTGCCTGGTTTATGGCTGCACCTACCTAAAAAGGTGGGGAAACCAACTGTCATGGTGCTATAAAGCATTTCCTGCAGACATGAGCCTAACACACCAAACCCCCTGACAGCCCAGTATGAGCATCCAGAGCAGGAGCCACTCCCAGCACCCAAAGCCAGGGCCCTGATGGGACCTGAGCATCACTCAGGACCAAGTAACATCATGCAGCCTGCAAACGAGAAGCCCCCACCCCAGCACGAGGGGACAGGCC
This sequence comes from Cnemophilus loriae, assembly GCA_013397755.1. Classification (NCBI taxonomy): domain Eukaryota; kingdom Metazoa; phylum Chordata; class Aves; order Passeriformes; family Corvidae; genus Cnemophilus; species Cnemophilus loriae. The sequence continues at coordinate 2,964,653 of VZTF01006238.1, read as the reverse complement.
AGCTCCTCTCATCACACCCAAACACCGTACCGTGAAGTGCAGGGAGCATAGGACAAAAAATGTTCCTCCTTGTCTTTATTTTTCTTCACACCTTTTCTGCAGCTTCCTGCTTCAGAAAATCATGACCAAGTCTAATGCCATCTTGAGATATAACAGTGATGCTTTCATGATACCAAAGCTGCAGGATACAGGCACCAGCAGACACAGCCCCTCTGAAACAATGATTTCAGGACAATTAACATAGTCTTGTTCTTCAAAGTCTTTCAGTTGTAGCTAGGATTTCCTTGGGTTCAATTCCTAGAACAGTAAGAAGCTCTCTCCCAAAATACAGCTAACAGAAACTGAGGGACGCCATATTTCCAATGAAGACACTTTAAAGGTCTTGCAGTCAGTGAGCAAATAGCTGTTCAAATGCTCCCACACCAATCTGGGCACTGAATTGTGGTGCCTTGATGTTCCTTTATTCCTCCAAGGTTAGTAGATGACAGCTGCTACGGAAAAATCAGGAAATAAAGGGCCTTCCCAAGGACAGCAAGCATACAATGTCATTAACAGCCCTCATAATATTGGAGGTCCTGCATACTTTTCCTTGCATTTCAGGCACTGCTTGCAAGCAGCTGTAAATGCCATCACAATAAAATGATGAGAACAGCCTCACATCCTCCAGCTTCCGTGGGGAGGACACTCTTTTGAAGCCACAGCTTCTATGGTCAGTGCTCGATTTGCATTATTGAACAGCCTCACAGTGTCTGCCAGCCAAGGCACCGCCCTGCTGCAGTGTCAAACTGCTTCATCTGCACCGAGCACCTCCGTATTTACATAATAAATGAGACATACCAAAGCATAATATATTTATGCTATATCTCAAGCCACCTGCGCATTATCATTCCAGTAACCTCTCCAGCAGGAAATGAATTCCACATCTTCACAGAGCAGAAATATGAAAATTAATTGTTAAGCTACAAATGGATCATTGGGAACCAAAACGTGTGGAGGATTGTTCAGCCAAAATTAAATCTTTTATCTCTGGAGAAAAGAGATTTATCATTTTAGGATCTTTGAGCCAGGTTTAGGGATTTATTAGTGATTGCTCCTTGATCAGGTATCTGCAAAAAAAGCATATTCCAATGCGTATGAGTGTACAACTACAAGTCAAACAAGAAAATGTCTTGAGCTATAGTGGGGTTTATGCATATTTGTGTGTATATGTATGTGTATAAGCACATAAAGCAGTGCCTACAAGTCACCTGCAGTGATGAAAAACTAAGTGAGAAATATGGTCATGGGAATGTTGAACTCACAGAAGAAGACAGCTATTCTGTCTTCACTTCCTCTTTTGAAATGTCAGGAATGGCCTACCTTGACCTCTGTATATTATACATTCACTTTTTGAATGTCACACAAGAGGAATAACTGCCACATCAATATTAATATTAATATTGTCCTTCTCGAGCCAGCCCGGCAGCAAAGGAGCACAGTGTTAGTGTAGGGAGCATATTAACCCACCAGCTTGTTAATTCCAGAGCTCGGCCTCAAAGCCAAAGTCGAAGTCTAAGCAGCGCTGGGCATTGCTCTCCGGCTGATTCCCTGCACACATGACCCTGCTCCAGCAGTGCTCCGAGCCCATCCCCAGGGTGGGCACATATCCAACAGCTGCCTGTGACCCATCCAAGCCCATCTGTGTCCAGGTCAGCAGCTGCGCAGCATCATGACAGCACCACCAGCACATCTCCATCTCTGCTCTATGATCCTGCTGCCTCACTCAGTTGGAGGGTTGTCAAAAAGCCAGAGAAGGCAAGAGGATTTTCTGTGCTCTTGATCAGAGTTTATAAATCATCTGTCAATGGAGTCCATCCCCTGCCAAGCAAACAGTGCTTGAAAGAATAGAAAATAGATCTTCAACCTAGCACAGAAAAATTATCCCTGCTATTACTTTTGAATTTGAGATTAAAATATAGCAATAGCATGACAGCCAAGCAAATCAACAATACTGCAGTCTTCGTTTTCTGGTCAGGTCTTCCCTTATTTTTTAAGTGATCGCATTCTCTCATCTAATCCCATGTACTGCCAAAAGGTTTTTCCCCTTACAATCACCAGCATCTGGGCTTACAAGAAAATAGATAACGGTTATGTACCATCAAATTAATGAAACACAATCTTTTTCTCCAATGCCTGTCATTAATAGAGGTCCACCTCTGCTGCAGCCCTACGAACCTCTCATGGAGAGGAAAGCTGAACTGCAGTAAACAAGAGGAAGGATTGTCATCCAATCTCCATCCACCACTGTGCTTTCCATTTATTACATAACCACCAACCACCAAAGCACAAAATAGAGACTTAGGGCATGCAGAGCCTGCATTGGACTTAAATACTTGATATATACCACAATATGAGTGAAAACAGGATGATTTCTGCACCTTCCCCCAAAACAACCATGTTAGAAATCCCACGTGCCCTACTATCACACTAAGAGGATCCCTACCTCAGACACATTTAAATGTTCAGCTAACTAGAATTTAAAAAGTCTGCAATCACTTTGTCCTTGTCTTGTCTTCAGAGTGAAGCTTCAAATCCCCTTTTCAGTCTCCATCCCCAGCTTGGTTTTGGGTGGCCACCGCTCCCAGTGTGTCCTTTGCCTCAGTGTACCTACCCATGCCCAGTCTGCAAGCTCTGTACCGCACAGCACCAGGCGTGCTCTTGGTGCTAATGAATGCTAATTAATGGGACGTGTGGAATGGCACAGAGATTAAAATGAAGCATTTTCTCTCACTGAAGAATGATTAATTTCTTGTACAGATGTGAGTGTTGTGCTTTGTTAGCAGGACATTGTGTGGCAGATAGGCACACACACAAACAGCACCCCATCGGAATATTAATTAGTGCTTCTGTATGCAATTTATGAAAAAGACAGCGTTCCCAATTCCACAAGACTAATGTTACAATTAAAACACTTGAATAACTCTCACTGTAATTTCCACAGCCAAGTGCTCATCCATGCCTACACACTCAGAGAAAACAGAGCTGGAGATAAATTCACTTAAGAACATTTAGATCTCTAGTCAAGAAGAGCCGAAGTGGGAGAACAAACGGAGGATCCATCTCCAAAGCCAGGAATACACTGTGCCCAGTGGGAGTCTGCGTCAATCAATCAACTGTGTTTTCACATTTTTCATATTTGGCTCCTGAAGGTGCAGGGTGGCAGCTGGTAGGATGTTCTAGTATCACACTGAGATTAACTCCCAGTAGCGTCCAAGTCGGGCCCTGAAGCACACACAAGAATCCCACCATGTCCTGTTTGCTCTCTGATTAAAATCTAGTTCTCGGTAAAACTCTGACTGCCTTCCCTCCTGTGACTGTGTTGACTGACAAGACTGCCACAAGGAGACGCTGGTCACTGCTGACACTGGAGCTTTTTCATTAACATTTCATTAACTACTGCTCAGGTGACCATCTTGTTTTGCTGGCCACAGGCTGCAGGGCAACCGCACTGCTGCTCTGGCAGCCCATCCAAAGCAGCAGAAGAGATGTGACACCTCCAGGCTGCCCAGCCACACTCCAGAGAGGACACATATATAGCTACCACCTCCACGTGAAAGAGAGAGAGAGAGACATCCCTCTCAAAACAGCCCACACTCAAAGCGGGCAACAGCAGAAAGCAACAACCCCAGGACATGCAGCACTCCATTTTCAAAGATGTATCATCCAGATGTATTTAACCACCTTATGAGATGGGTTAACACAGAGCCCTCAGCTCGATTTAGGCTGTGAACACCTTGGGTATAAAAATTCCCCTTTTATTTAAAGGAGGATCTGCCTACCTGGCACAGCAGTACCGTGGCCTGATCGGACCATCCCAGGAGAGACCCACCACAGCTCCAGCAACCAACCTCAGGAGCAGCTGTGGCCTCGGCTGCAGGAGGAGGGATGATGGGATGAAAGAAGTGCTGGCAGGGATGAGCAGTCAGGGCAGATGCACACATTTTATCTGTCATTGTTAAACTACATGGTAAATGGCATCGTATAAAGAAGTATTCTGATGTTTCTCTGAAAAAGTTCTATCTTGATATGTTCCATGGAAAAAAGTTTCTGAATAATTTAAAATCAAAATTTGTTGTCTTCCTTTATGTCCCGCTGTCCTTTTCTCTTCCCATTGCACTGACAGTCAAACAGAGCACAACAGGGCAGGGTGGAATATATTTTTCACCTTAGTAGGTGAAGCTGCCTGACATCCATGGCACGGTTTGACACGCCACAGAAATACTGCATTTCAAGAAATTTCTCTGATGTTTCCACCAGAAGCATTTTTAGCTTTTTTCTTCTTCAAAACATTTCAAAATTCCAGCTTTTCACCCCAACTAAGGACAGAGACAAACTCCATGGTGCTGGAATGTCTCACAGTACTTACTATTTCAGTGGGCTGCAGTTCAGCTGACGGGTTTGTGTAACACCAACCTCTAACTTCATCCTTTCTATAACTGGAGAATTTCAAAGATAGGTTCGAGTACAAAAAATCAAACCTGACTGCTGGCAAAACTGAGCATGGTTTTCTCTGGGGCTGTGAATCACATGTGATGCTACTAGAAATAAAGGATATAATGTATATCCAAACCAAAAATCCAGACTTACAAAAAAAGGTTATGTATTCAATATTCACCTTGCTCTAGACATCACAAACTATTTGCAAGCACATCGGTCATATGCCTCTCTCTAACCCATTTCTAGGCATACTACTTTGTCAATGCTAGTTCTGCATTAATAGATATTAATGGCTTTTTTTCTCAGTTTCAAATTGACCCAAGATCTTCAATATCTTGACAGGTTACTTGAAATGACTGTTCAAGTCAGCTCACATTTGTCACATATTTAAGTCACAGGTATTGAGCTTGTCAGCTGAATTGCCAGTATTGGACTTGTCAGCTGAACTTTTCAATTTGGTATCAGAGAAAACCAAATTGTTATTGACACACAACAGGAAACATCCTGCTCTCTGGATACAAAAAGTAAAAGGTTACCACAAGGAGCACCTGGGGAACTGAGACTATAAAAAGGGGGAGAATGGGTTGTCGTGAAGTCAGCAGGCAGTCCTGATAAAAAAAAGAAAATCTGTTTCTGCTTTTTGATGTTCCACCAAAAATTTCCTTCGCTGAACCTTTGCTAGTCAAGCACAGTAGAGCTGCTGGCTTTCTTTGGTCCCATCAGATTTTCTATTCCTCTTGGAAGACTTAATTCTGGACCTCAAGTCTGTGCTCCTTAGGCATACTTGGTTTTGCATCTGTTCAGCCTAATAGTTGAAGATGAAAGAGGGTTGACCACAGTCATTTAACTGTAGTCAAAGTCTGTAAAAAAAGAGAATAAATATTTAACTGTTAGTCTAATAAGAAAAGCACACATTATAGTGGTTAATGTACATTCAAAATACAAAACCAACAGAATATCCAGAGATAAAAAATGGTAAGAAGGGAGCTGAGCTTCATTCACAACTTTTCACACAAAATTATTAAGTGTAAGACTTGTATATGCTTTTGTGCTCAGCTGGGTATTCATTTTTCAAGCTGCCTCTTTGATGGACGGATGGCCACACAGAAGATGTGCAAAGCAATGTCAGAGTCTGTGCAATAATTTTTAAATGACATGGTGTCACAGGGAATCATCTCTCATAACAAAGGCTCTGTGCAGGGTGATGACAGTCCTGAAGAGGATACTGTGATACGGAGCCTGTAATGAGCAACACAGCTTCAGGTTTCTTCCTATCCTTTTTTCCTGACAGTCACTTAACTGAAAGCACCACCTGATGAAAACTGGCAGCAGCGTCCTAGGGAGAGCAGGATGATGACATAAATTCAGTAACCAGGGATCTTTTCCCAGAGATGAAATGAAAGCCGGAAAGAGTTTCACACACACTGTTGTTTGGGTCAAGATTAGTCATTAGGCTTTCTTTTCGACTCGGACTTTGAAGAGCATATCCTTGCTGTTCTTCCAGCACAGTCAGTCAAAAGAAAAGAACTACCACAGTATGATAAACCTTTCAGCTGTGCCAGGTATGGTTCCCCTCTCTGTAACCTTCACCAAGATCCCTTTGGAGCTCTGTTCCACCCCCATCAGTGGGGACCAGGAGTATTAACTCCATACAAGTCAATAAATTAACCCTGGAACACAATGGCTGAGTCAGATGTGTACATTTTGTCATTGATATTGACTGCAGAAAACCTAAAGGTATTGAGTAATAATTTCCAGGATCCCTTGGCAGCAACACCTTGAGCAGCTGCCAGCCACTGCTCTCCACAGGGCCATCTCCATGCCGAGGTGGCACTGAACTGCTTCTGCTCAGCCTGAGCACCTCAGGACCAAAAGGAAGCTTCAACACTGCGTACCTGGCTCTCTCCTACTGCTCCCCAGGCTTCAGAGGTGGCTTGGGCATGAGAGATAACGGTCCCTTATGAAAAGGCAGAGAGTGAGGGGTGAGCGCCTCAGCCACCAGCACAAAGCCAGCCCTCGCTCCTCCATTTCTGAGCTAAAGCCTCACCAGCCTACTATTGTAAATGCCTTTCCAGAAGACTTAGTTCCATGGTACAGCAATGCTCGCCAGTGTGGCAGGATGCCACAGATGGAGCCCATGGGTGTGTGGCTGGACTGAATTCCCCAGGGAGGGATTATGGCTGACGTCTTTGATGAGGAGATTTATTCATGCACGGGATGCAGTCAGTCTCCTCATCTGCCATCTATTTTCTTGTAATTACAGAGACACATGGTTGTGTTTCATAATTAATTTCCACAAATTAAGAGCATTCAGAAAAGGCTGCTTAGAATGAAACAGTCAGGGTCTTATGTGAGTTTGTCTTTACATTAATTTATTTTAAAATATTTGTAAGTAAGTTGGCTGTTCCAGCTGCAATAAAAACATTTGATACCTTCAAAACCCATTGTCACTGGGGACCTCAGGGCCCTTGGTCAATCTACACAAAATTAAATTCCCAACACTTTTCCATGGCCAGAAAATAAATTTTCTCCAACTGGGGAGACAGGGACACAAAAAGTGAGTGTTTCAATTCAACTTTGTAATAGGAACTGCAGCAGGGAAAATTTAGGTCAAAATGTTTTTGTCAAAAGAGGAGAAGAATGCACAGGAATGACAATAAGATCAGTGCTTCAATTCATAGAATTCCGCTTTTTAAATGGCAAAGATGCTTTTCCTGCTAACATATTACCGAATCGTTAGAGCATCAGACCTTTTACTACAAAGAAGTACTGTATGCATAGCTGCAACTACTTGGATTTAAAGAGGATCAGTGCTTAGACCTTCCCAAGTAACAGAAATCCTGGCAAAGCTTACAGATGTCTTAGGCCATGAAGGTTTGCTTTGGCTTTGGACTGCTTTTACTTCAAGTACATGCCATTAAGAGGTACTAATGATTCAGTATTTGACACACAGAAATAAATCTGAAAATAATAAGAAGGAATTAAGAGGTCTTGAAATTTCCCTGAATACCCAGAAGAATTCCTGGAAAATGAAGCAGTGGAATAATTCCCCAGGTAAGCAGTCTCCCATTACCTTCCAAATTTAATTACAGCCTTGGATGTATGACTGGAAAAACAAATAGCAGTGAAAAAATTCTGCCCTGACAATTTTTCTATTTCTGACTTGCATCAGCATTAGATAAGTTTTTCCCTTTTTTGATATAGAGACTGAGTAAAAGAGCTCTAGATACATTGCCATTTTTCAGTGGCTTCCCACAAATCTCTTCAAACAGAATATTCTGCTTTCATGGCTCAGCATTCAAATATACTATGAATTGACATTAAATTAAATTATCCGGCATAAAAACAATAATAAAAAAAAATTGCTCCAGGTAACTAACAAAACCTTGTTTTAATGACTGTAGAATACAAAGGAAATTCCAGATATTTGAAGATGTGTGGTTTTCCCCTCCCCACACAGCCATTGATCCAGTACTGTTGGAAGTCAAAGGAATTATTCAGGAGAAACACAAATATTCTAGGAAGGTATTTAAATAAATATGTAAAGCAGATTGCCTTATTCTATTCATTTATTTAGAGGAAAAACAGAGTGAATTTTGTTTGGCATTTCCTCATGATTGCCCTTGTTAATAACTGCACTTAGTAGTCTCTGTCTGGGGAATCATGGAAAAATTCAAGCTGGAAAGGACTGCTAGAGGTCCTCAGTCCAACCTCCCACTCAAAACAGGACTAGCTTCAAAACCCTTCAAATTTCAGGTTTTATTGCCCTGTATATCAGCTCTGGACCAGCAACAGAAAACTCTGGTATTGTAACGTTTCAAGCAGAACCACATCGGCCAAAGATGCCACTTTGGGGCAGTGTCCTCCATTACAATCCGAAGGTAGCCTCAATAAACCCAACCTATGTATGAACTTTGCTCTTCCCGGGGCCCAAGGCTTTCTCCAGCGGGACCCCCAAGCGAGGTTCCACATGGATGCAGCCTGAGCCCGCCCGCAGGCTCTACAGACCCACCCTGGCACTGCTGGATGCCCATGGACCACATGAAGGGCACAGAGGGTGCATGGCAGCCCAAGCCACCTGCAGCTGCCCTGAACCCAACCCACCCAAGACTGTGCTGAGCCCAGCACACAGCCAAGATAAGGCAGCAGCGAGCTGGGGGACCTGACGTGTGTGTGCCTGCTCCCAGACCTGTTTTTCACCCCTCCATAGGAGCACAGCAATGGAACAAGCACCGAGGCTCCTCAAGGTAGAACTTTGCCCTCTCTGACTGTATGAATTAGATCCAGACCTATTAAATCCAAATTATTATTCTTAATACTGTGGTGGAGTGAAACGATGCAGGCAGTACCACACAGAGGCCAGACTAACAGTGTTAGATCTCCCAGTCTCCAGTGGGATTTATAACGGCCATTTTTGACAGTCTTTTTGAGCCCAGCAGCCAAACCAACCGCACTCTCCCAGCACTCACAGAAACACATTTTCACAAGCAGTGTACCTTGGAAGCCAAGCACTCCCTGCACTTGCAGCAGAAAGGGATTATGTGGCTATTCAGAAAACAGCAAAATAGAAACATAATTCTGCTGTTTTAAGGATCTGCAAAGATCATTTGCCTAAGGAGAAAAGCAACATCAGAGAGTAAAAGCATGAGCAACCGGGTGTGATGGCTACACACGTCCCTGCCTTTGCTCCAACAGATGTGACTTGGAAATGTCACACACCTCTCCTCTTGTAGCAGCTCTCTCCTGACTCCCAACAGCGCCGTGCAGGTAAGCAAACACAGAGGAAATAATGACAAGATGGAAAAGTAAATGAGGGAGAGAGGATCCCACGTTATGTAACACTGCATTTAAAGGATTAATTGGGACAGCCTGATAAGGATGAATTGAATGTGTGAGAGCTACAGTTTTTTTAATTGAGCAGCTTTTCTCCAGGGAGGAGAGCTAAGTTTAAACCATCTGTCCAATTTCAGTGTCATTTGCCAAGGAAATGATTAAATATTTTAAGATTAAATCAAAATCTGGGAATCAAGACAGGAGCCTAGAAATAAACGATTTTGGGGTTTGTTTTACATGCAGTTATATGAAGTTCAAAGTTGGTGAATTTTAAATACCATTTCTCCCTCCTGCATGCACATACACACGCACACAGATGCTTGCCCACAGCCAAGTGAAACACTGAGACAAAAAGGCACTTCACAGCATCTGAGTGAGCCAAAGGTCAGTGCGTAGCAAGGGACCAGGAAAAAAAAACTGTGAGAAAGGCTGGGACAGCATCTGCCACACAGGGAGAACCCAAAAAGGCCCCTTGGGGTGAAGGATCCTCTCATGGGTGCTTTAAATGAGTGAGTGCCTCAGGAGAAGAGTGAACATGGCAGCACTGACCCCACAAAGTCACTTTCCAGGAGGCTAAAAGCATTTAAAAAGCCTAATAAAGGATCTGAGCTACAGCTGCTAATCATAAGGCAACTGAGGATATACGGTATTTCAGATGATGGCTTATACAAAGCAACTCCTTCACCACTCCCACATGTTCTGCATGCCCCATGGTGTCCACCCACCCCTTGTGTCCAGCTGCGAGCTGTTGACCAAGGCAAGAGAGAGGTGAGGGCACAAAACAGAGCTACTGTGCCAGCAAGTCCCTGAGCATCTGCTGGGGTAAGCCAGGAGGCCACAGTTCACGCTTCCCTTCCTGTTCAGGGCATACTAGAAAGATTTTCCCTTTCCCATCTTAGAGCTGAAAAGTATCCAGCAGTCAGGACTGGAAATAGGCCTGCTGAAAGGATTACCTGCTTGGAGTAGAGAAGGGTTTGTCTGGAAAGTCACTTAGCTCTCCTGACAAACGCAGCACATTTCACTTAACCACAGTACTCACGCTGTGCCCATCACTGAACAATGCTGGTGAGAGCTTGGTCATGATTCAATTTCAGATTAAGAAGCCCAGATTTCAGATGCTTACATTTACACTGAGTGTATAAACTCCCACCACAGTCCATGGTGTTTTAGGGATCATTTCAGTTCTCTAACCAGAGGCACCGAGTGCCATTTGAGGGTTCTCAGGGTGTCTGCAGAGGGCTGATGGGCATGTCACAATGTCTGCATAGACCTGTGTTCTGCTAGAGACACCCTGGGCCCTCCCACGACCACTGAGGCGATGAAAGGCACTTCTGTTTAGGACACTTCATCTTCTTCATGATGGCACAGACTTCCCTGCAGGGCAGGGCTCAGCCAGCACTGCCCACAGTGTCCCAGCAGGACACCAGCCCGTGGTGTCACCTTTTCCATAGGCGACTTCCTCCTACTGCTGCACCGCTCCATCTTTAATGAGTAATGTTTAATGAGTTCTCTAATCTTCAATGAGTGTTCTCCCAGGTAGACATGACAGCTGATACAGACTTTACCCCTACCGTGGGCACCCTTAGACCACATTCACTGTGGGTGAACAGAGAGGTGTTATGGTTGCACTGGAATTTAGTCAGGGGCCAGTGGCAGTAGAGATTTTTCCATAAAGTCTTAAGTTGCAGCTCCAAGTGTTAAAAGGAAAACCTTAGCTTTTATTTCTTCTTATTATAAAGGAAGTTTCTATACTTTCTGCCTAGGAAGAAACTTGGAGAACATGAGGAAAGCAAACCAAACCGATAAAACTGAGGTGAGCATCATTAGCATTTTCCTCTAAAATCTGATGGCTTCTAACCCAAACTCATAATGGCCCAAGAATTCTTGCTCCTGGCAATGCTGTAGGAGAGGGATTAATCTCAGCTTTACCCAGGATTTGTCTAGTCTGTCACTGAGAGCTCGTTTTAATGGCACTGAAGCAAAACAGGCACTTTCATCTCAGCAGGTGTCTCAGACACCATGTTAGATGTTGGATATAAAAATTCACTAACTCTTGGCCAAGAAAAAGTCACATCTTAGCTGATCACTGCTGCAAAATGATAATAGATTTTTTTGAGGTGTCATTTAATCAGCTTTTAAGACATAAATGTTGTTTTTGTAGGGCAGCTAGCTCCTTAACCTCATTTACAGATATTTTTAATTTCTGGTTTTATCTTCCCTCAACAACTGGTACATTTCCTAATGTCCAGCTAATTACATCCATCAGCTTCCCCTTCACCCTTATTAAATATTGATTTGTTTACAGAAGTTTTCACACCACCTCTTAACCAGAACTACTTTGTAACCAAAGTCATTTTTATCAATGAGCAAAATGCTATTTTTCTTCAAGTAGTCCAATAATGTTTTCACATTATTAATTTTTCTTCTTTGAAAAACAGCCACTTACCAAGTACCCAGATTATGGAACCCCTTGTGGAACTTACCTCCTGCTTGCACAAAATGTGTCTAACTGGAGTATGATCTCTTGCACCCAGGAAAGAAAACCTCACTATCTGTCCAGAGGTTTCTATACCCCTGAAACAACTCTGATATTGGCCTTCTCCGTAGAAAAAATAAAAGGCCAACCTTCCACTATGGAAGGAGGAATTTTAACTTATAAAACTGAACTGTGAAATTTTGTAATGCATTCTAATTTTTGGGACTGCCAGGGATACTTTATTATTAGCCGCAGAAGTTCTTGAGCATCTTGACTAGAATGGTGAGGCATTAGAGAGAAGAGTAACCAATTCTTAGCATATATGTTTGCATTTTCTTCTTGGTGAGGAAAATACATTCACAAATACAGGAATTTTAAATGTGAGCGTATCTAATATTTTTCCTTCCTTATGAAAAAAGTAGGTATTATTTTGTATGCAGGAAAATAATCTTTCTGATAAAGAAATTCTTTAACCACTGAATTTTTTTCTCCTTTTGACAACATTATTTATTTCCAACCCGACTTTCAATTTAATGAAGGAAACTAAAGCTGCATTTCTTCCTGGTAAACTTAAAATTAATGAAAAATGTTCAGATGAAAACAATCTTCATAGAATTATAAATCATAATTTCTTCTGCCATAGCAATATGTGTTGAAAAATACAGTCTAAAATAACCCAGGTACAACTAGTCTATGTGTCTATTTTAAAACAAGATTATTGGATATTTTTTTGAAATATCTCTTTGTTGAATTATACTTTCTACACAAAACCACAGCTTGTGCAGACTTAGATTAAATTTCTTGCTAGAGCTATTTCAGAGGGAAACTACAGAAAGAGGAAGAAAGATATGACTGAACCAGATTCTGCAGTCCTTTTTTTTTTTTTTTTCTGGTAATTTCTATCTTATCTTGAGAGGACTTTGTTGCTGAAAGACAACAAAATGAGAGAAACTCTGTGGCTGTGGGCTGACCCCTCTGAACTGTTGACCACAGTGAAAACACCAGCTCTGGTGCAACCAGCGAGCACTAAGAAGATGTCTGCAAGATTTTCATCAGAGCAAGGGACTGGGGCGTGTCCTTGGTGGTTGCTCTAGGGGGGACAGGCACCCCTTCCCAGTGCCCCCCCAGTAGCCACAACCTTCACTTTTTGTACCAGCTGTGCTTAAATAATTACAGCCTGTTCGGGGCTGGACCAGTACTGATGTGGAACTGGGGGAAGAGTGGGTAGAAGGCTGGAGGACGGCTGGAGCACAAGTCTTACCAGGAGCAGCTGAGGGAGCTGGGAGTGTCTAGCCCAGAGAAAAGGAGGTTCAGGGCAGACCTTATCTACAACCGTCTGAAAGGAGGCTGTAGCAAGGTTGGAGTCGGCCTCTTCTCACAAGTAGCAAGTGATAGTACCAAAGGAAATGGCCTCAAGCTGCACCAGAGGAGGCTTCGATTGGATATTAGGAAAAATTTCTTACCTGGAAAGGCTGTCAAGCATCGGAACAGGCTGCCCAGGGATGTGGTGGAGTCACCATACCTGGAAGTACTTAAAGATGTAGCACTTAAGGAGATGGTTTAGTGGTGGAATTGAGAGTGCTGGGCTAATGTTTGGACTTAAAGATCTTAGATTTCTTTTCAGCCTAAAGGATTCTGGGGTTCTCTGATTCCATGTTTTTATGAAAATAAAAGGGAACTGAGAGCCCAAGACTCACATCACAAAACCACCTTGCCAACCACTAAAAAGCTGTTTTACATAGTTGGCTTGATTCATTGTTTTAATTCAATTTTCCAGCTCCAGCTGCAAACAGCCTCGGGACATGCCTGGTGGAAAACTTGTCAACCCCGCCAGACCACCCTGGGACATTGTGCTGGGCAGCCACACAAAGGAAAAGGGGCTGTGGTTGGGGTTTGATAATACACCCTGCATGGGCTGCTACATGAGATATTGCCAAGAACAACCCAAGGCCCCTTCATGTCTCTGTAGTAGAAGAGATACTGCTGGTCAGCAGAAATGAGACTGGGGAGCACTGGCTCAGGGCCCCAGCACAGCAACAGCCCTGCTCCGTAAGCTGAGTCCCGTGACATAGGGATTTTATTGAAATAGCCTTCTCGGATGGTAACAGCACTAAAAGGGGGAGGAATAACATCTCCTAACAGCAGAACCAGTGAGCAGCTTGCCTGGGTTCTGCTGCAGCAGCTGCACACCACATGCTGGAGGGACCTTCTGTGCAGCCACAGGCTGTGGGCCCTGGGCAAGGCTCCACCAGCATCTCCAAGAAGGGATTGTCCATGAGGCTCCTGGGTGCAGCTTTCTGCTAAATTCTGTCTCCTCTGTCAGTCAAATGTCAATGTGTGTCCTACAACATCCTCTAATTGCTTGCAAGTTATACCATTCAAGATCACAGATAAATCAGTTCCGGCATGGAAGAGTCACAGAAAGCACAGACCCCCTAATAAAGCTGGTGCACTCTCTCCTGTGACTTGCTAAAGTAGGTTAAGCATCTGTTCTCCTAAGGCAAGAGGACATTCATGACTATGAAGTCTGTGGTGTTGCTGATATTACTGTCCATTGTCATATACATCTGTGTCAAATAGCCAGAACTCCTCGGATCTCATTCTTCTGCAGTGCAAAGGTGTGGGTTTGTAGTTTGTGCACATCACTGCAGAACTGCAGGCTAAACAACTGAACTCAAACTGAGGAGCTCTGAAGCAGTGCTGCAGAAGAGTCTGCGCCAGACACGACACCTCCCTGCACTCCGCAAGCTCACCCCTCCCTGGCACGAGTGTCCAGGGATCACACTGCAGCTCACCAGAGCAGATCCCTCCCCGCAGCTGGCACATGCCTCTGCAGCACTGAACTAGATCTGTTTTGTCCTCAGTATACCGTGCTCTATCCAGTTCTATAAACCCCCCATTCACTTCAGCAGCTTTCAGGCAGGACACATTTTCTTCCAGTTTTTTAAGTCCTGACTGATATTCATGAAAAGTTTTGCTAACCTGAGAAGCAGCAGGGAAAGGGATACGGAGGAGGAAAATTAATGTTAGTACAGAGATATTCTGCACGACTTCAAGACAAAAAATAGCCAGGCAGACTTTTAAAGAGACACAGCTAATGCAATGGTTTTGAAATAAAAGCAGAAATGAAGGCAAAAAATTAGCATGAATTGAGGAAGTTGTATAGTCTAGGAATTAGCAACTGTGGCTGAATCTCTACACTGAGAGAAATTTTACTGGAGAAACTGAGACTGAAATAAGTGCTGTAACTTAATTTCAGTGCTCCAGAAGGCCAGTGGCAGAGTCAGGACTTAATCAGCCCAGGCCCAGTACACTGCCTTTTACATAATGCCTGCTATGTTTAAAAGGTGACCCCTATATCCTCAGACTCCTACGCAAAACAGAGAGGGATAACATTGTCTTCTCTGAGATCAGGAAATATTTTATCATTAACTTGGACTCAACTCCAACCCTATCACCTGTCTTGAAGGCAATAGGGCCCCATTTGAGCAGCTCATCATGTCAATTTTTTCTGCCTGAGTTGAACATCTCATCGGAGGAGGACCTGACCTGGTGTCTGCTGCCCCCCTCAAGCAATTAACATATCCACTATGGGGAATGTTTGATAGGAAGGATGTCTTCCCTCTCCAGGAGAGAAGTGCTACGACTGAGGTGCTTTGCTAAAGGCACAAAATGCACCCATGGTTGTACCACAATGACAATCTAATGTCTTCCAAAGACCTCCCAAAAATGGCTTTCAAAGGGATCTGAAAATGATCCCTACTTCCCATCATATTTGGGAGGAACATTGCTGTTGAGAACAGCCTTTAGCAATACTACTTTAAATGAAAGAGCAAGTGAAAATGAAATGAAAAAATAATCAGCATTTAATGCTCTCTTTTATGTACTTTTCTTTTTTGAGTAATGTTTTGTGTGATGGGTTTAAAACTAGATCTAGATTGTGCCTCTCATGCATCAGACAGGCTAACTATAAGATACTGAGACACTTGAAAGTCAGAAATGTAGGTGATGTTGATAACATCTTCAAATAGTGCAATAATAGTGTTCAGTCACTCAAGGTCTTTCATTTTTGGAACTGCCCCATATGAGCGTGACATTCATTAGTTCAAACCTGTATCGTGCTACAGCAGTTTGGAAAAAAAAAAAGTCACTAGGAAGAGTATTAAAAATTTCATGAAGGAGTCTTCCCCTCAGGCATTTCTTTCAAGGTCAGAAAGCCTCACTCTTGTTTTTTCTGCTGACATGAAAACATTCAGAGCGATGATGTGACATGAAGACCCACACCTAATCCTGATCTTTAATTCGGAAAAACTTTCATCTTCACACAGTTTTTCAAATGTTACTTTCTTTGATCTCCATGAAATTAAGAAAAATATGTGCCCTGTTCTCTGGCATGCCTGCTGTAGGATGCCCACATAGAAAACTTCTCAGGGACCATCAGAGCCTTGTGAATAAAAACAGCTCCAAACCCTCCTTTACCCAAACCAGAAGGAAACATTTATGATAGTTGAAAGGTATGGTAAGGGTTGCATCTGTCAGTTTTTCTCTTTGCTTGCAGCAAAGCAAAGTTCACTTGGTTTGTGGCAAGGGACTTTGTCCCCCCAGAGGCTCCCGTGCAGGACCAGATCCCAGGGAACACACGCTGGCTGCTCTACTCTCCATCCCAAACCCCAAGCCCCTGCTCTTCCCATCATCCATCCCTTGGAATCCTCAAACCAATGTTTTAACAGCATTCAATCTCGAGGATCATTGGCAACATCAAGAGGAAAAACACATCCATTTGGGTTCCTCTGTCAGATAAAACATGGCTATTCCCAATGTGACTTTCAAATATCAAGACTTTCAAAATTCTGTGAAAATACAATTTATGGAGTTGTGCATGGGGGAATTCTATCAGCATTAAAAACAGAGCTCGTCAGTATTTTATGACTTTTTCTTCCTCTCATCTCTAGCCTTTTTTTTTTTTTCAGAAAAAAAAAGGTGTTTCTTATAGTTCAGATGTGCTTTCAAAAAAAGTTCAGTTTTCTGATGGCTAAGTTTATCAAAACCACACAGTAACAAGGAAATATATTTTGAAAGCATCAGTGTGATTTAGATATGTAAATCCTCTTCTGTAATAATGATGACGACACTGTTTTCCCAATTCATCAAATTTGGCTTCAAGGCTCCTACAGGAATACAAGAGTTCCGGGAGCAAAATCACCCCATCAGTTTGGCACAAATTCACCTCTAAAGTTTTAAGTTCCTTAAAATTTTTTTGAAAACTTTATACCTGTATTTGTTAGACTGGAGTTGTTAGACTGAGTACCACCTGCCCAAATCACCCTAAATTCAGACAGGAGTGGTTTTTCTTAAAGCCAGCTCAAAAACTTGAAGGTGATGCAGCCCGTGCCGTGTGCTCTGACCAGTTTGGGAGCACAATTGCATTCCCAGCAGGCTCTGACAGACAGCTGGCAATGCCCAGTGCCCTGTCCCCTCTGTCGTCCCCAGCTTCTCAAGTCTGCAGTTTGGTGTTCCCTCTGGTTGTGCAGACACAAGTTTTCACAGGCCTATGATGGAGTCAGGATCATGGAAATGGTCTGGGCTTTCCAAAAGAGAAAGGCAAAGGATCTCCAAGAAGAAAAATAAATATCCATCTTTTCAGGCTCCTTAGAGTTGATAGCATAGCCCTACAAATAAGAAGAGCAGCAAGAAGAGAGGAAGAAGTGACAGGACTCTTCTCTGAGGGAAAAAAATATTTAAAAAAAATTGTAGTTGGCAATCCAACCCGACCTTGCTGAAAATCAGGAGGACCTAGGCTCCCCTCTAAGACTTTTCCCCCCTCCCTCAGGTGCACACCCTTGATGTCACCTGCTGCTGCTTGTGCCCAGAGCTCCAGCCCCAGCTCCACAGCAGGGCCAGCTCTCCCTGCAGGCTGCCCCCAGCACAGGCAGCCCAAGCTCAGCCAGCGTTCCACGCACACTGTCACTGGCATTTTGACTTATCTCATACAGGGAAGAAAAATACCCTAAAACAAAGCCCCAAACCAGTGGAGTTTAGTTGCTATGCTATGGCAGGATTCCCTCATGGCTTAACAACATGCAAGATATGCAAGGAAGTGATTGAGTCATCATCCCTGGAGGTTTTTAAAAGATACCTAGATATGGCACTTGGGGACATGGTTTAGTGGTGGACTTGGCAGTGTTGGGTTAATGGTTGTATTCAGTGATCCTAGAGGTCTTTTCCAATTTAAATGACTCTGATTCTAAATTCGAAGCTTCCTGCAAGGTTGGGAATTTCATAAACACACCCTTGTGGCAGGAATATCCAATAGGGATGGGCTCTCTGTTCAGTCTTACCCTTATGGGAACACATCAGAGCAGCTCTTCCATACCTACTCCTGCCAGGACATTACAACTTTGAGACCATCAACCACCACCTCTCTGTAAAATTTAACTGAAACTAGCTTTTTTGTGCGTGTGCTGGGCTTCTTTCCAAGAAAAATGACAGATGCTCCGGCACAGACTGCAGCTCTCAGCTTCATTTCCGTAGGGGGTCAGCCTAAAATCTTGTGTAGAACAGTCCAGCCAAGCACAGAAAGGTGATAGGCAGCCAGA
This sequence comes from Cnemophilus loriae, assembly GCA_013397755.1. Lineage (NCBI taxonomy): Eukaryota > Metazoa > Chordata > Aves > Passeriformes > Corvidae > Cnemophilus > Cnemophilus loriae. The sequence continues at coordinate 2,946,272 of VZTF01006238.1, read as the reverse complement.
GTTAATGCAGTGGACAGCTGGGCAGCCAGGATCAGCCCAAGCAGCTCCCTCCATCTTCCCATAAAGTACATCCAGGAGGGCCCTGATGCTTCTTAGCCCTGGGCCAAATCACAGTGCGGCATCCAGGTGCAGCAGTCCCCAAGGATCACGATCAAGACCAAAAGAAGCCTTCTCTAAAGTGAGATCAGTGGCCACAGCTGAGTCAGCCGATGGATGTGGACACGTGACCCAAGCTGCTGCACGCAAGCCACGGGGACCCAGGGAAGCTCAGAGCCCATGGGGACTCAGACAGGTCCCCAGCCATGCTGCACGTGAGGAGGAACAACTCTCATGGGTGGCAGATGACGAGCAGCCTGGCAGAACACAACGCCATGCCTCAGGATAGCTTGGCACTGCTCAGACACAAGCCTCAGCTTCACTCTTTTACTGGGCACAATCCAGAAAATCCATTTACTCCCCTGCTAATGCTCATTTTATCACCCTCTAATTTTATGAGAACTTCCTAACACAGATAGCCCCTGCACTGCATATACAAAAGGCTTCAGTACTGACCTTTAAGGCTAATGGCTCTGTCTGCATTTGAGATATTTGGACTTGCACACTTAGAGACAGATTTAGAGCTGACAAGCACTATGAGCAACACTGGTGGCACTCCCAGCAGGCCAAGCAGCATTCCAGTCATAGGTGTGCAGGGGGGCTGTGTGGGGATGGAGCCAAGGGAGCTGTCCTGCCCTGGGAAGAGGATGCTTCGAACAGTTCAGGAAAAGAAGATACTGCTGCTAGTTTTTGGGCAACAGTAGCATCTTTTCAGCTACAGTGGCAAAATCTGAAAAGCAAAAGGACCAAAGGATCTACATTGGCTTAGTGCTCACCACCAGTTTTATTTCCTTCCTCATAACACCCAGGCAAGATGCTGAAGTAAACTGTCCAAGCAGTGCTTTCTGTCAAGTTCATAGTTCAGTGATGCAGTCTTCTTGGGATAAAGAACCACAGCACTGAGGTTGCTGCCACTGACGCCATCAGCCTCATCTCCAGTGGCAGCCCACTGCATGCCCTGACCCCTTGTGTTTTCATATCCCAGTAGAGTCTACAAGCCCTGTGTGCACTTGCTGCCAAACACAAGAAACTGGTGCTCCAGGGAACTTTCAACACAGAAAGAACACACAAGAGAGGAGAATAACATTAAATGACTGTCTGGTCCACAGCCAGCCTGGCTTCTGAGCACAGTGCCCTCCATGAAGTTATGATTAGGAGTTAAGTTTATCTGTTCATGCACCTTGCAGAACAGCACATTCTTGCAAAAGCCAATGTAATTTATTTCATCATACTTTCATCATCTTACTAGTAAGATATATAAGTGCTCATATCCTCTGCTGGACCAGCATAACCTTGGGCATTAGGTGACTATGTAGCTGAAGGCAAATGGGAACTTTCATTACCTGAAAGGACACTAATGTTTATTTTAAAGTCTCAAAATGAAAGCAGAATTTTGGCATTACAATTGTGTTTTTCATCAGACCTTCAGGCAGATGGAAATCTTCAGATAGTATAGAGATGTGTTAGAGACCCACACAGAACAGAAAGCACTCTAAATCTGCACAGAAAGACTTAGAAGCAACAAAGACCTGGTCAAAGGAAAAGAAAACAAACAAAAAAATAGGCATTTTCCCTCACATCTGACTACAACACCTGGATCCCAAAAGCAATTTTCAAGTAATTTCATGGAAACATTTATTGTCTCCAGTAAAGTATTTGCAGACAGTGAAACCCAGAATGGCTAATAGGCACTTGTCCATGATCTGCATCTAAGGAGTTGCCTATTATTAGTTAATGAGCAGACAGCAATTCAGAGTTCTAATTTTAGCACCAACACATGCCAGGAACTGGAAACAAAAAGAAGCAAAGAGAAATGGGCCAGGGCTGAATAAAAAAAGGATGCTCTGCTGCCTTTCCATCAGTTGTAGAAGCAGTCCCACCTGCCACATCTCTGACACCAGTTTAGTCTCCAGACAGCAGCAGTTACACCATGGTGTGGAACAGAAACACAGACATGACAGTGACCCCAGAGATGAGCCAGTCTGCATCTCTCTCCCTCCTCAAGGCAGGCTCAGGTGTCCTCTAGCAGGCCCTGATCCACCTCTAAAGCTATGCAAAAGCAATGCTGCTACTAGAGGTTCCCAAGTGCTGGGGCCACGTCTTCGAATATCTCTTCCTCTTCTAAACCAGGACACCCTTCAAGAGCAAAGACTTCCCTGTGAGGCTGGAAAGACCCAGCAACACCGTCCTAGTGAGATGCACATGACTGCTGTGAAGAAACAGTGCATTGGTGCTTGGTGCTGCAAGGACTCCACAGCCAGCAGGGAGCAAGCATCCAGCAGCGTCAGTCATGGTCAAGCCCCTACAAATACGTAAGAGAGGTCTTAAACACTGAATCATAACAGCACAGCTTTGGCTCTTCAGAGAGTTTGGCAGATTTACCCATCTTTGGCTTCACAGCTCCTCATCAAACATGGGCAGGCCCTTAACTGGGTGTCCAGAGCAAACAAAAGCTGAACATGGCACTGTGACATTGCCACTTTTCACTTAGCAGGCAGGCAATTATTCTCATGTTTAATTGTATCTGATGAGTGACACTCACAGGCCCCATGCTGTTTAAAATGTGACATATTTTATTTATCGTAGCAGCTTCTACAGTTCTACAAATGGATGACACACAATCCATTATCATTTTGGAAGCATTATTATTCACACAAACATGTCCCAGAACCTTAGAATTTTTTTTTAATTCCCTTTTTTTTTCTACATTCCTTTTAAATTCAGAATGCAAATTCCATATCTTGCCAATGAGATTTCCTCCTCCTCACTAACCCAAAATAAATTAGAGAACAAGCTGCTATCTCTAAAAGCTTTATAAATAAAACATACAGCACACACACACATAAAGGCTACAATTTTAGAGTACTTTTGTATCCTGGATGGATTTAGAGATGTCATTGCAAATGCACAGATCCTGCCAGTCACGGGAGCTTAACAAGCGCTATGAGGTTTGACATCCCATCAGACTGCAGCCCTTTGTGGCAGCTGAGGCCTCCCAGGGCAGAAAGTAACATGACAATTGCTTCTATCAAAGAGAGAAAATAATGGCAACCACACCGGCAAATACATCAAGGGACAGAACGAAAATTACTCTTTCCTGGCTCAACTAAATAAAAAATTATGACAGTTCAAAAGAATGTTAAAAGTTTTCTGGAAGTGGCTAAATCACACTATTCCAAGCTGTCAGTGGAAACACTTGCTTTTTACTTTACCTCAAAAAGGAAGCATTTTGCCAAAAAAAAAAAAAAAAAAAGGAAAAAAATTACTCAATTTGAGTTTTGATTTTTCTACTTTTTTTCCAACCAAAACATACAAAATATGAGGAGAGAACAAGAAAAGAAAGTGGTCCCAGAGCTAAGAAATCCTGTTTGCTCAACGAGATTGTGCTGGTTTTTAACTCAATTAACACAAAGCTGCTGTTTAGGCATCGCCCATCTGTCGGTGATGCCCGCGGGGGATGGCTGCCGGAGGTGGCCTGGCAGAGACAGAGGCTGCACCGCAGCCTGAACACTGACTCAAAGCTCTCCGTGGCTTCCAGCCCTCCAGCTCGGAGACTAAACAGGCAGGAAAGGTGAAAAAAGAGGAAAACTGGAGCAGGAGAAAAATACTGAATTCCAAACTGAATAGCTTGAAACTTTTTAACCCATGTTTGGAAGGATTAGATGTCATCTATCACAGCAGTCCTCCTATGCCACCAGCACCCACTGTGGGCGAGGAGGCAGCTCGCTCACTGCCTGCCCAGGGATCACAGGGACGGGCCACAGGATCTGTGTCTGATCCCAGCACAGAGCAGGCAGAGAAGTGTATGACCAGCCCTGAGCAGCTCCGTGAAGTAAGGTGGCCCTGCATCAAGCCTGAGATGAGGGGTCTGGGACAGAGGTCTGTGAAAACCTCTGTCGGTCCATCTAGCATACTAAATAAGTCTCCAAATAATGACCTTATTTTCTTTAGGGCTTAAAAGGCTCCCAAGGGATCAAACAGGTGGATTCAACAGCCAAAACAGGTTCTGCAGACAAGTGCCTGTCACAAACGCTGTTTTCCTGAGCCAGATCACAAGTGTAGTTAGCTTCAAGCACCACAGTGGCCACTAAAAAGCTGAGACAAAAAGAGTCATGCTGGAAGTTTTAAAAGGTCAGATGCATTTTAAACATTTTTGAGGTCTGGCTCATTGGCTCTGCTCCTACAGAAAGCCCTCTGTTAGACTTCCACCTGAGCAGGTAACACAGCTTTAATGCATCAACTCCACTCTCAGCATGAGGCACACACAGAAGCCTTGCACGTCTCTGCCCACACGAGGTGATGTCTGACCCCCACAGCAGCCTGCCGAGCTGGGAGAGGCTGGGAGACTGTTTGGGAAGCCCCAGCCCTGGTTAACCCCTGCAAAGGGAAGCATCTGCCCTCACTGGCATTTCCCATGAAATACGATACACACAAACTTCACACCATGTTTTTCTGCCCTGAAAGAGGGAATTTCATCACCCGGGTGGGTGTCTGGGTTTTTGGAAAATGCTAAGCTCCTGGCCTCAGCAAAGGCCCACAGAAAACAGACCCAAAAAACAGCTTCTTCACTGCCGTTAGACTCACTATCCTCCATTTTGACTAACCTCCATTTTCACTGCATTCCTCCTGTTCTTGGATGAGGAAGAAGAGCAAGGGACACCAAGCTGAGCTTCAACATCCCCATGCAGTATCTCCACATCGTTCTCCCAGCCCATTTTTCTCAGCTCCTTTGCAAACCAGACAGCCCCAGGCTCCTTCCACAAACCCCCTGTGGTGACAGCCAGAGGGGTCCATCACACCCTAGGTCTGCTCTGCTTGTCGGCAATGGGGGCCACTTTTTCCTACCTGTTATTTACTGCTGTTCAGTAACCAGGACATAGCTGGGTCTCAGGGTCACACAGGCAAGGCTGTCACAAGATGCAGACAACTACAGCACCATAGCTTAAAGCTAGAGTCCAAGGGAAGGTGGCAACAGGCAAGGCACAAAGGAGAAAATCAAGCTGCCATCTTAACTGTGATTTCAGTGATTCATAGGAGTCATTTTAGTCAATTCACTGGTTAATGACTTAGCAGCACTGGCACAAGGTCAAATCACAAATGGGTAAGAGCATTTCTCCAAAGCAATCACTTATTTCTCTATTTCTAGCTCTCCATTTCAACCTGAAGAGCAGCACTAAAAAGGAGAGAGAAATCAGCTTCCCATCTAAAAAAGACTTGTGAGAAACCACAAGTGCCAAGCATGTTTCCTCTCCACCCTTGTCTCTTTTCATACCAGTCCAGTTCCTTAATCTGCTACAGCTGCCACTTCTTCAGTGGTGAAAAATATTTGTAATACACATTGCTGAATGTTACAGAAACACTGAAGAGCAACTGGAGATCAATTAAACAGCCTTATCCCTAAGCAGCAACACGTTGAAATGCAGGAAAGGAAAGTGATAACCAGCAATGGGTGATGCAATGCACTAGCTTCATTAAAATCTACCCATAAAAAGAAATCCTGCTGAAGCACAGCTGATGTTTCATCCTATTTGCGTGTGATCTTCATGTAACTGGTGGTAACAAGATGACAGATAAAGCCAATAGAAAAACATGGTATTAATTATGCAAACTCCTTGGTTCTAAGTCCTAAGCACATCAAAATATCCACACCATAAGAGAAATCAGGAGCACTCAAAGAAAGTGAAAGCTTGTCAGCTCCTGTCCTTCCCTCCCAGAGGACAGGAGACAGCTGAAGCAGCACTCTGGGATCAGCCCCTCTGGTCCTCTGACCATGCTGCCCCAGAGGGGTCATCTTTCACTTCAAAATCATCTTTAGTCATTCCTCTCCCTTCAGATATGGTTTATTAAAAGACATACTAGAGGAAGACTGACACGGACATAAGACAGGAAGAAAGCACAGAGAAGCCAAGATATTCTTAGCTCGGACAGGTCTGTGAGGACATCTCTAGGTGGGACTGAAACAGACAAAACAGCAGATGGTGATGGCAGCAGATACAAGACTTCCCCTCATCACTGCCATCTCCACATTTGACTGAGGCATTTAGTGTGCATTCATCCCAGCCATCCTGGATGCTATTTCTACATGTCCTCCCAGCTGTTTCCACCAAACCTGAATCCTTCAAGTATTTTGTATATGTCATGGTTTAACCCCAGCCAGCAGCTCAGCCCTGCACAGCCGCTCACTCACCCTCACCAGTGACATGGGGAAGAGAATTGAAAGCATGAACATGAAAAATCTTGAAGGTTGAGATACAGGCAGTTTAATAGCAAAAGCCACATGCACAAGCAAAGCAGAACAAGGAATTCATTCACCACTTTCCATGGGCAGGCAGGAGTTCAGCCATCTCCAGAAAAGCAGGACTCCATCACACGTAACACAGACTTTGAAGAACGAACACCATCACTCTGAACATTTCTCCTTTCCTCCTCCTGCCCCCAGCTCTATATGCTGAGCATGAGGCCATATGGTCTGGGATATCCCTGGGGTCAGTCAGGGTCAGCTGTCCCAGCTGTGTCCCCTCCCAACTCCTTGTGGCCCCCCCAGCCCCCTCACTGATGGTGTGAGGTGAGGAGCAGAAAAGGCCTTGGCTTTGTGTGAGCCCTGCTGAGCAATAGCAAAACCATCCTGGTGTTACTAACCTTGTTTCCATACAAACCCAAAACACAGCCCAATAAGAGTTGCTGTGCAGAAAATTGTGTTTTGCTGAGACTAGGGCACTTGCTTTCAAAAATGAACAGGCCAGAAATGTTTCCTTTTTCAAAACCATCTCAGCTGTTTAAAACCATCCTAATTTACTGATGTTCACTCTGTTAGAGGTACCCTAGGAAGGGCTGGGACCTGAAATAGGACTACATCCTTAGTGAAGTGAGACAAAACACTACACCTAAGAGTTTTTGACCATGGGTGGGGTTAGTTTCAATCCAGGACAGAATTTCACAGGCTCACAGTCTTACACAACCTTTTGAAGTTTCCAAGAAAACAGTTCTCTTTCATGCTGCCTTTTATTATTATTAACTGAACAAACTGGAGTGATTGGGACATACAACATGACAAGAAAATAAAGACTGTTTGAGAGGAGCATTTTTCATTTGTACTGCTCTATTGGATTACACTAAGACTGTTGACCTTATTAAGATTCAGGTTAACAGCCCACTTCAGAAATATCTACATGTGCACCTGACTGTTAAACTGAATGCTTGGAAGACATATTAAATCAAATAAAGATTGATAGCTTGTTGTTTCTATCCTACCAGTCATTCAAGCACTGCTTACTTCTGCATATACATGAAATAGAGAAAACTGACAAGGGTGTTTCTCATGGCCCCAGCAAGTCTGTGTTCACTCCAAGCCCCTGGGACACATGTGGCAATTAGATTTCACGTGTGCCTCTAAATTAAGCTAAATTATTCCATGTTTGCCATGGCTAAAAGCGACTACATGAACAAGACCAGAAGGTAAGGAGCAGCAACTTGTGCAGCAGTCACTGGAGTCTGAGCCCTTGATCTTGGCCAAAAGAGGTCACGAGCTCTTTTTCCCCTGCACCACCTCATAAATGGGGTCCAGCTGCCTTGAGGCAACTGCAATTAAAAGTACTCTTCAGAGGAACAGATTTCCTCTGACAAAGTATTTCTGTGTTCCTCTGTATTACGTTCTTATCCATGAATAAATGCAGCAGGCTTATCTCTGTTACTCTGTGTTTGCTTTAATAACTAGCATGAAGCCTGTATTTATTACCTAAATCCTGTTTCTAAATCTCACTCCTAGATAAAGCAGTAATGACATGGCTGCTCTGCTCAGATTGCCCCACAGCTTTTCCTTCTCTCATAAGGAAAAAAACCTACCTCTGCCCTGCCCCGATGGACCTGCTGCCATTCTGCCATCTGACGTTGCTGCCAGAAACATCCTGGGTTGTCCCAAGTTGCCATCCTTCCTGGGAAACCAACACAAAGATCACAGTGACATCCCAAAGCAGATCCACACAGTGCATGTCTCCATTAACTCAAAGACTGGAAAAGACTATGGTTATCTCCCCGAACGTGGCAAAGCCGCATCTGGAGTCTCACTGAGAGATACTCTGAAGTAGCAGAGTGCAGTCTCCCAGTACATATGCGAGGGTCCCATTAAGAGAGCTGCTCAGGTTTGCATATGCTCTAAGTGTTTTAAATAGAGTAGAGTCTGGTAATCACAACAGAATAAGCTGACTTGGCTCAGGGAGCAATGCTCTCCCAGTGATGCTCCTGCACGTCCTTCCAAACCCCAGAAGAGCAGTGCTGTCTACAAGCAAGAGAGATGTTTTGCTCAGGGAAAGATGTAGGAAAGTTGTTGAGATGAGGAAAGGAAGCTTAGAAAGAAAAAAATACATTAAAAAGGGAGAGCAGCCAGGAGGTTTTCAACAGGTACAAGCTCAAATGGCTTTTAAAGCAATTAAAAATTGTCCTCTTCTGGCTCTAGTGAGATCAGCAGAGATCAGTTCCCAGTTGCTCACCAGATTACTTCATCTTCCTCAGCAAGCAGAGCAGTCTGAGGGAAGGTTAAAATCTGCTTCAGACAACAACCACCTGGTTGTGTCACACCAGGGGACCCGGCCAACCTCGGCAGGAGCACACAGAGCACCTTGGCAGGAGCACACAGCCAATGGAGCAGCAGAGCTGTCCCCAGCACCCATCCACCCACAGCCACTGGCTGCTGTAGCAGCACTGATGGGTGAACACCTCACAGGGAGCTGTGCCAGGAGATCCAGCCCACTATCCTGGCTGGCCCAGGGACAGCATCTTACCAGGTCCCCAGTACTGCACTCAGCTGGTCAGCCACCTCCTGCGAATGTCACCCTCCACCCAACCCCATCTCCTACCCCCTTTGAAGTTGTCTGCTTTCTCCAGTCCTCCAGCATAAGAGCTCATGTAATCAGTCCCTAAACCTGGTTTAGTCAAATGATCTGGATTAGCTTTAAAAAAAAAAAAAAAAGTTCTGTCTTGGTTCAGGTTTTTTTTACCACCCTAACCCAGCTCATTTTGACCATCCAAAGCTTCTGGACAATCATACATGACATGAGATGGGACAGCTGGGAACCTCTGGAAGGAGATCAGGGATACAAAAGGAGCCTAATAACAACTGGAAGCATGTCAGGCTCCCACAGAGCCAAAGTCTCAGAGCCACAGGGGCCTCAGATGCAACACTCCAAAGCAGTTATGTTGTGTTGGAAGTTGTTAATTAAACATAGTTTATTTTTGCTTTCAGTGATTTATACAGATTTAAAGCCAGACTGGTTAAAGCAGTCATTTCGCAAGAGCTGTGGCATCCATGTAGCTGCCTTTAATTACAAGCAACACCAATGAAGCTCTTTTCCACTACCAGTTCTCTCATCAGTGCTACTTTGGGCAACACTCTTTAATGAAATAAAACTTCATTTTGACAAAGAGCTTTTGTGGGGATTTTTAGACCAAATACCTGGATGCTTCTAGAAGCCCAGCTTGGTACCAATTAAAAAATGGGGCAGTGTGACCTAGAGAATTCAAGGAAATGTCATCGCCTACTGTGAGCTCCTGGGCAGCAGCTCCGTTTGCTAAAATTAGAGGAGCAAGAATCTTTGTTTTTAAACATGCCAGATTATCATCTTTTAAGTAAATGCTCAAATGTTTCAACCTAGTTCATACTACATCAGGAAAACCTAACAATTTTTGTGTAGGTTGCTCTGACAAAACCTGGCATGTGCTGAATTTTCTAGGTAAGGTATTTTGTTGAATAAGTGATGGAAACAGTTTTTAAGAGGTCAAACCCTAGGACCTGCAAGTTGAAAACTTTACTGAAATCAGGTCACACTCTACATGAACAGAAACTTGCAGTCCGCATTCTCACAGTAGCTGCTACCTCTTTTGTGCCAAGAACACAACAGGCATTGTCCAAGACAAGAGAAAAGACAATTTCTGCCCTAAGAACACCTAAAACTCAACAGACAATGGGAACTGGAGGCCTTTGGGGTGTTCATCTTTGCACATTAGTATAGTCACTATAGCCCATTAAAAAATAAACTGAAGCATTTGAAAGGGAGAGGAAATCAAAGTTTTGATGACTTGATGGTAAACCTGGTGGTGATGCTGGACTGACAGTTGGACTTGATCTTAAAGGTCTTTTTCAACCTTAAGGATTCTGTGATTTTGTGATCTCTTGGATAGCTTTGCATCAGCCCAGATTAAATCTTCAAACTAGGAGTCATTGTACAGCAAGTCCCTGCAGGCTATGAAGGCATCCAGCTTCTCCTCCAAGCTCCTGTGGTCCTGCAGGAAAGCTACCAGTTGCCTTCATCAGTGTGCTCACGAACATTACACATCACATCTCACATGCAATATTCTTTAGATTTTAATGGAGAACAAGTTCTTCTCTAGGACGATCTAGAAACCACATGCAAAGAACGGAACTGCCTCAGAATCTAGATTATATAATTTATTTTCACCATTACTTTTATCCCTGTTGAATTCAGACAGACTTTTTGGTGAAGGATATAAAACCCTGGAGTTCACTTATTCAGGCAACATCCCCCCACTTTTGAGTCTTTCTCTCATACTGCAAAGTCTTCTGAAAGGGCATCCCTCCCTAGCACAGCTTTCATATCCATGGACAGCTACACAAAAAGACATGGGGACCATTTATAGGTCTCGTCCTACCAAATGACTGATTGTTGTGTTGTAAGCAAAATTCAGCTAGGAGAGCCTGCAAGATCAGCCTGTGCTTGTTAGCATCCAGCACAGGGCAGCTGGTTTGGCTGGCTATTGACTGAGCAATCGACAGACAATCGCTGCATTCAGCCACAGAAACATTCGAGGAGTACAGTTCAGGAATGGGGAAGGTATCCAAATAAAATCAGCTGAAGGGGCTTGATCTACAAGACAATTATAAGTTTCCAAGTTTGCCAACAAAACTTCAGCATTACCCTTATAAGAAATCTTTCATACATGACATTTTGCTTGCTGCCTCTAACAATAAACAACTTAACCACTAATTTTGCTGCTCCCACAGCTGTAAACTCTGCAGATCAGGATCTGGCTTCTACGAATGTATCTAAGTAAAGAGCTCCTGGATCAAACCATCTGCACTGAAATGTCCAGGGAAGGCCTCAGAAGTACCCCACACAAGATACCAAAAAACCTCATGGATTTATGCATATCTCTGGTCCTCTGCTCCCCAAATCATCAGTTCTCTCACCAAAAGTTTCTTACTTCACAAGGGAGGGGCCTAATAATCAAAGGCTCTTCCAGCAGAGGATTTACTGGAGGTGTCTAAGAAAGGTGAATGACCTGAAAGTATGTCCCTTGTTGTTTTCCCACTGTTTGCACACTTTTAAATTAAATCGGATTTTTAGATAGATTGGAGTTGAGTAATTTCCTTCCAAGTACTTAGGACCTGTCACAACTCCTAAATGACTTATCATCCTATAAATCTCAGGAGAGCCTGGGAACGGACATAACCCAGAGAGGAGCTCTGTGGTCAGTGAAACAACAGAGTTCAAGACAAGACTTTTAAATATTTCCCCTCTAAGCTCCAACAAACTTTCCTCTGGCTCAGCGCACACTCAGGCCAGTGACCTGGCGTGTCCAGGCCTGATAAAGGCAAGATTATTCAGCACAGAGGTTTAATACACACAGTCCTTACACCAACATCCCACCTATTCCCCAGAGGCTTTTATCAAAGTCACCCAGACCTGACACAGCTCAGATGCACAAGTGTGCTGTAAATCTTGGTGTCACATTGCCAGATAATTTCAAAACAAATAATTATTGAAATGGTCCCAAAACAGTTTGTGACTATTGTGAAAGGACTAATGGGTTACAGATAGAGGGGTAAAAACTGCCTAGAGTCTTCTCCAGGATCAGGGTTTGCTGCTTCCAGCCCTTAGTTTCATTGCACACAGGAGACAGCAAATTAAAACTTGAGCCATTACAAAAGTTTGCATCATGTCAGAAGCATTTGGTACCCTGAGGATGATGTACTCAGCACAGTCTGACAGTCAGCACTAAATGATGGCAGTGATTTCCAATGGGACCAGAGCGTGGACACAGCATAAGATACAGAGGCACCACCAAGAAGACAGCCTTGATGCTGGCCACTTTGGAGTCCTGCATTTTAGCCAGCAAATGGAAAGTTTCCTTGGCACTTACAAAAGATAATCAGAGCAGGAGAAGTAATTAGACTAAACAGGCACTGTCCAACCACTGCAACTAATTACATTACAGCTTCACTTTGGACTGACACTGCACGGCTACTTTATTCAGAAAACAAAAAGGTTTACCTGTTTTACAGAGTCTTGCAGCTTCCAAATCGTTAAACAATTGTTACTGTTTTCATCTTCTGCAACGGGAAACTGAGAAATGATTCCCAGTCACAGAGGGGCTGGATACGCAATGACACACACACAAATCACAAATCCATGTCCACACGGGAGAGTTTATCCTCCTCTAGCTTCTGACCTGCCTAATAAAACCAAATAAAAATCATCTGCTCACACTTGTCTACAGATAAGGGAGTTATTTATTGACTAAACTTGTCCATGAACAATATTTCAAGCACTCGTTCTTCTCCATCTGCTTCGCTGTTTTATCCAGCGTGATGAACATGGGAGGTTGTTTCCTCAATTTTTTGTTCATTTCCTTCTTATAATTAACCGCACTAGCTTTTTACAGCAGCATGAGAAACACCTCACTCCCTTTTAAATTCTCAGTAGATTCAACAACAACAATTTGTTATATCCTGCTGGACTTACACCATCTCTAAGAAAGGTGATCTGGATAAATACCTTTCTCTGATACCCTCTGTTACAGCTTAACTTTTGGAGAGAGATCAAAGACATAAGACGAAAATATACAGCATCTTCTTCACCTTCCATCTCCCCCCCACAAAAAAATAGAACAGAAAGAATACAATCAGCAAAAAAAAAGTACTTTATGATAGTTGATAAAACAATCTGCAAAGAGTCCCTGACCTTAAGCGAGCAACCTCTGAATGGATGCATGATCCCAAGATCTGCCATTTGACCAGAGCACAACCACTACCCCAAAAAGTCACCACTAGCAACCACAGCCAGAACTGGATTTGAACTCAGAGACAAGAAACTAGACTTTATTGATCTTCTTACCTGGAATTCAATGACACAGTGGGGAAGCCCAGAAACCTAGATTCATGGGCTGAGTTTAAACTTCTGTCTGGTGATTTCCAGGCAGTGTCTCTTACAGAAAGCCAACCTACTACTTTTAATTTGGTGTCTGGCTTTGCAGCTTCCTTTAGAAAGCCTCACTGAGTGATAAACTTGTAAATAGAAAATGAAATTTGAAGCATTACTGTTCCAGTTACTGAAATAACCTGCATTTGTTAGAATTTTATTCTTTTACCTGTGCTCATTAACAATATCTAAATGTCAAGCAAAAAGCATCTTTGTGTCTGTGCATTCATCCTACTGTCCAAATTTATTCGCTCAGCAAATGTCAGGAATTTGCTGAATTACAAATGCAATTGTTCAGAGCAACTTAGTACAACTTAGTGAAAGCTGCACTCAATTTGTTCAACCCAGCATCCTGAAGTTCCCATGGAAAAATTATTGTGCCAGATGTATTAAGTGCAAATTGCATTAGAAATTCATTTATAATTAAAACTGCCATTTCTGTGCCTCCTGCCAGACCCCACTTTCTGCTGAACAGACACATCACTCCAGCACTTGCTGTTTCTGTATCTGTTTCAATCTGTGTAACAGTTTAGTCTCTCCATACTCCTGGGAAATGCATGTGCTCAAGAAACTGAGGCAGGAGTTAAGCAGTGTTTCATAGAATGGTCTGGGTTGGAAGGGACCTTAAAGATCTTCTAGTCCCAATCCCCCTGCTGTGGGCAGGGACACCTTCCCCTAGAGCAGGTTGCTCAGAACCCCGTCCAGCCTGGCCTAGAACATTTCCAGGAATGGGGCCTCCACTACTTCTTTGGGCAACCTGTTCCAGTGCTTCACCATCTGCACAATAAAGAATTTCTTCCTTCCTAATATCTAATCTAACTCTGAAATGATGGGAGTGGGAGCAGAGAAGCTGCCACCTCTCCATTGGCTTTTTCTTTCCCCCTCCCCAAGACTGAGCTAAGCACAATGGCCTCAAAAGCAAGTGTGGCCAGCCTGGACTGTTGCTCCATAGGCTCTGCCTGACTTGCTCCAGTGATGGTATAGGAGACACCAGTGATTTGATCTTCAACACTAAATGCCTGGAGGCACCAAAGAAGGAGCCACCAAGGACACCCAGCTCCTTGCACTGATCGGTGCCCATCTCTTCATGTGCTTCTACAGCTGCCCAGCCCTGCAGGAGACATCCACACCTGCCTTACTGCCTGCCCCAAGGGGGAGAGGCCCCAGCCAGCACGATTTCATCTCCGAACCCCTCCCAGCATCTTGTCTGCACCCCACACCTTGCTGGCACTGGAACCACAGCCCCTGGCCTGTGCAGGGGACAACGGGTGTGCAGTCTGTACCCTTCCCTGCACCCCCAGGGTTATGAGGCAAACAGCTCCCTGTGGGCTTTGGCAACCCAAATCAAGGCATCAGCAAACGTCAAGCATTCCATAAAACCTAGATAGCATCTGCCAAGGGAGAAGAACAGGGAAGTATGGTATGTGCTTTAAAAGACTGCATCACTGGGAAGACACCTCTGATGCTGAGCTCAGCTCCACAGTGGTACAGGCATTTCTTACCACAGAAAATCAAGCACAGACACGGGAGTCCACAAAGCCAGTACTTCTCCCTCTGATGTGATACACAGCACAAGGTTAAACCATGCACCCAGAGCATCCCTTCACTTATCTCCCCCACCAGAGCAGTCCCACGGGACAGCACTGGTTCCAGCATCACTACCTCACAGTAATGCCTCACATGGGATCTTGCTGGGCCAGGACTCAGGTATAAGCTTCCCTTGTGAATTGCCAGTTTGAAGCAAGGTTATGGTACCCTTGGTTAAAAGGGCAATAGAAGTACAACTTAATTACCCAGCATTACAACACAGCTCTTCTGAGAGGCTGCAGAAGGAAACTGGCACTGTTCTGATGGAATATTCCATGTGGCTAACAACAATTTCATGCAGCCTCAGAGAAGACAGTCAGTTATCTAAATCTGTTGAAAGGTAAGAGTGACATGCAAAGTGTTATTCTTTACTTACATGAAGTACAACCATATATTTTCAGGCTATATAGCTTATATTTTTAGATGAGAAGAAAGCAAAACAAGAAAAAAAAACAAGCTGAAAATAAATTGGATGCAATTCAAAAGGACAGTGGAAAAATACAGGATGATAAAGAGATGGTAAAGCAGCAACTTAATAAAAAAGGATCAGGGCATCACCACTAATCACAAGCAAGCAGTGCCCCGCAGGCACTGTGTGCATCCACACCACAGAATGAACAAACATCCTGCAACACCTGGAAGGGCTGGAGGCAAGTATCACCCAGGAATCAACAGCTCCAAGATCTCAACAGGAAACCTAAATGTAGCCTTGGACATGTGTTTCAGAAGAGACACCCAGGAGACCAACAGGCATCATCAGTGACCAGGAATGTATGGCCTTAAAGGAAAGGTTGGACTAACTCGTGGTGAGGCAGGTAACGAGGGAAAAGCTGAGGAGAGACTTGATACTTCCTTTCAAAGACATGAAAAGTAGCTACCAAGCAGAGAAGATTAATTATTCTCTCTGTCGGGATAACCAAAAGGTTTAAATCAGAAGAAGACTTAGAGTAGACACGAAAAAGGATTTTTAACAGTGAGGATAGTGAAGATGCAGAGCAGGTTACCTGGGAGTAAGGTGTAAAGCCTTTGTTTGGTGCATATAAGTAAAGGTAAAGTAATTCAGGCAGAATCCACCCTGTCTTGGGACAAGGGATGACCTCTGACTTCTGCAGGTAAACAAACCCATGCCTTTTGAATCACCCTCTCCTTTTGGACATCTAAAGACAGAGCAGCTCTCATCGTGCTCCAAAATGTACTCAGGATCACGTGAGGATGGGATTTGCCCTGCTGACAGGAACTGAGGCAGACAGCTGGGAGGCACATTAAGGGACCTGGAAGAGATGCTTCTTTTGTCTGTTGGGCTGAAAGTTGGTAGGAAGAGCCACTGGCTGGCTCCTCACCACCAGAAGTGACCAAACCAACCTGACCTCACAAGCACACTCACTCACTTATTAACTGGGAAAATAAATCACCTGAAAAAGGAACATGAGCAGAAAGAAGCCTGCTGCACCAGAGGGGAAGCTCAGCTTGGCTAAGTGCCTTCACAGCAGCATGTGAGGCTTTGAGCTGTGGAGGTCGCAGAGGGTGGGCAGCAGGAAGTCTCCATGGCAAGCCACAGATACTTGTGCTATGCTTGGTCCACAAACTCTTTTTCCTCACTGGACATACAAAAAAAAAATCTTAAATCTAACAGCTCCTGTCAATATTAATTCTCCCCCAAGTGGCTTGCTATTCACAGCAGGATAACTAAAGCGACACTCATTACATTAATTAGTGAAGGAGACAAAAAAATACAACCAGAGCTTGCAAAACAGATGCTTTTTCTTTATTTGAAATGCCTACCATGAGCCCATAGCAAAAATGTTTAACTTCTGCCCATAAAATTTGTGAGTACTCTTCTGCATATGCTGTCTACAGAGCACAATTTCTTTTCTGCTGAGGACAGTTGCACCACAGCAGATAATGCACTTCAAAATTTTCTCAGGACAGATATATCCAGAAAGACATTTTATAACTGGTACTATGAATCCCAGTGCTACAGTAAAGCAAGTGATACAGATGGAGTGTCTCCAAAGAGACCAAGAACCAGAAAGCCAACACATTTCTTCAGCACCCTACTGTAGTGGTAGTTTATGCCTCGACTACAGTTCCAAACCATGGCTTAGCACACAGAAAATAGGCTTTCATGGGCTTTTTCTTTCCAATCAGTCATTCAACATTCCCTTGCCAGTAACGAAAGTTGGTCACCTGCTTAACCCCTTTCTGTGATGAGTCTAGCCCCAAACAGGAAAGCAGGAGGCAGGCATGGTGGATTACACAGTGAGACCCTGAGAGCACGTCTGTCTGAGCAAGGTTCTGCCAGAGCAGTGAAAGACACAATTATGCTCATCATTTTTTAATTAGGAAATGACGTGTGATTTACAAGCCTTAGTGCAATGTGGTATTTGAACAGCGAGGAGTGACATTTCGAAACGGCATTACAGGAACTTTCTCTTCCCCCGCCCCACCCCCCCAGTCATTTAAGCAAGTTGTTCAGACAAAGAGCAAAAGTCCCTTGTCTGGGTTTTAATCCAAACTAGTGGAGTCGTGTATGTGTTCTTTTCATTCTTTTTTCCATCTCTTTCCACCCTCTTTTTCTTTAATAAGACACAGTTTCTCCCCTGCAGTCAGCAGTGACAATTGTGAGTGTACCTGTCTGAATTCCAGCATACGTAACCAGAATCTGAGTTTCCCTTGAAAGAAAGTTCACCAAGTCTGGAAGAGAATTATGCACCCAACAATCCAGCCACGTCAGGGACCTTGTCTGCTGAAGGGCTGTGGCTGGCATGGACCCACCATCACCATTGGCAGCATGATCCTGCAGCCTGCACCTCAGCCACATTCCAGCACTCACTGCGGGTCAGATCCACATCCAGCATGCGAGGTCAAGGTATACAGTGTATGAGTGAAAAAGCTCAGAGAAGTTGTGTGGAAGCAGCTCACTCTCAGCACACAAAGCTTGGCGGGTCTGAGAAGGAGGATGCTTCGCTCATGTCTCCTACTGCTTCAGAACACACAGCACTTCAGTGACACACCTTACAGGCAAGTCCCTGACCACCCGGTGTGTCCCCCAGCCACAGCTGCAACAAGGAGATACACCTGCTCTCCCCAGAGCTAAAACTTTTTAAGTCTTCATCAACCATGGAAAGCCAGGAAGGAGGTCATGGCATTTTTAGAAACTCATGGTCCCAACACCCAACCAGGCTTTGGGGGATCACAGCCCTGTGGTGCACTCATCCCAGCTCAGAGGTCTGTGCAGTGCATGTTCAGCACTGGTGGTGGATACTCTGAGAGCAGCCCAGAGCACACAAAACTAAAGCTATGGAATGATAACTGTACGTTAGGGATGTAGCTGTGACCTGCCACTTCACATAGAGCTGTTACTACAAAAGGAAATTCCCCACATGCAGGCAAGGCCTAAGCATAATGCAGCATCTCCAGAGGAAACATCTGCTCACTGGTACATATGGGCAGAAGAGTTTTAAGAAACACAGTGAGAAAGAGTAATAGAAGACATCAAAATCACAAGTGAAAGCCCACTAGCAAGAACAGCATGGTCTCAAAAATAAGAGGACTCAAATATTAATACTGCCCTTGCCTGCTGGGAGGAATGCAGCAGGAGAAAGGTGGCAGACAGTACTTTAGACCCAGAGGTATGAGTCAAAACCTGACTTTAGATTGACAGTAGAGAGAGTTTACCTTCAGCAGTCACAAATGGATACAGCCAGCCTAGGAATCAACGGAGACATTCTAAATGCACTACACCTTACACATAAAACTTCACAGGTGTGAACAGACTAGCAAGAGCTTGGCCACCAGTCTCAGGTGGAAGGCAATCATTCCCTTTGGCACACTACGTCCACACGAAGAGGTAAGAGTGATGTGTGGACACAAACCATGCTATCCTTGATTGCAACCTGAGCAACGCCCCAGCTCATCACAAAGCCTCGATGAATTTAACAAGCCCTGGAGCATTACGTAGGGAAGTGAGCACCCACAGGGAAAATACCCAACAATCTACCTACTAAAAGGAAAAGCAATCTTTAAGAGGCAGCTGTTAATTTTGGAATTGCATTTCTAGAAACTGTACTTTCAACATAGTCATGTGTTGTGTTTAAAAAAAAAGACATTTCTTACTGTTAAGGCCTTATCAGACCACTTGCACATGAAATAACTGCTAAACCTTACACATTCAAAACCAGATTTTTTTTCTATCTACATCTTTCCATAATAACCAAAATATCCCACCTTGGAATTTGACCTTACCTCGAAGATGACTTGGATAATCTGAATTAAATTATGCCTGCAAGACAATTAAAAAATACTACCTGTGGACTGCAAGCACTTAAATATCATTAAATGATGATATAGCAGTAAATTATGCCATCCTTGGAACTTGTAGCTCCCAGGTTCAGACTCGGAATTCAAGTCTGTGTAATTTAAATCTTACCTCTCCCTAAACTGAATAAAACATGACCTGTGTTTGTTTATATTCTCCATATTTCATTCACTGTAGCTCTCTTCCATACAAGTCTCAAAGACAAGCTCTAAAATATAGAGGATGATCATGAGATATTTGTGTTCCACTGTGACTTATCTTACACCATTTAATTCACTTCACTGTTAATTTCATTACTAAAGAACTCCAGAACAACTCGGTATTTTCAGTAATTCTTCAGTTTTGTTTGGGTTTATCCATTCCTCCACCTAATTCCAAGTGCTTCTGTTCATTTCAATAACCGTAACAGATTTGGCACAGTCCTATAATTCACCTTTTCACAGAATCATTAAGGTTGGAGGACAGCTTCGAGATCATCCAATCCAACCATCAATGCAGCACTACCATACTGATGCCTAAACCATATTCCCAAGTGCCACAAGCAGATGCCCCTTGAACACTTCCAGAGATGGTCAATCCACCACCCCCCTAAGCAACTTACTCCAATGCCTGACGACTCTTTCAGTGAAAAAAAAAAATTCTAATATCTGACTTGAACCTTCTAATATCTAACCTGAACCTTCTCTGGCAACTTGAGGCCATTTCTTCTTGTCCAGTCACTTGAGACATGGCAGAAGAGACTCACTAGAACTTCCTTTCAGAGTTGGAGGGAGCTACGCGGTCCGCACCAAGCTTGCTCTTCTCCAGGCTAAACAGCTAAAGAGTTCCCTCAGCTGCTCCTTGTAAGAGAAGTTTTCTAGACCCTTCACCAACTTCATTTCCCTTCTCTTGACCAGCTCCAGACCTCAATGTCCTTTTTGAAGTGAGGGGCCCAGAACTGGACACAGAACTCAATGTTTGGCCTCACCAGTACTGAACAATCTCTTCCCTAGTCCTGCCGGCCATGATTTTCTTGATACAGGCTTTTGTTTTCTCTCTCACTGTGATATCAGATGAGTTTTGCAAGGGGATCATCTACTGGGGTGAGGAAGAAGCAGGATGAACAGCGAGCCTCAGCAGCAAGAGAGCCAGGAAGAGTTCATGTCATGTAAATGTTTCCTGTCCTATTTGAGCATGGTTTTGCAAAGGTAACCCCACTAGTGGTGTAATGAAGCACTGAACGAACACAGGCAGAAGGCTCCAAATAAGACAGAAACTGGGCAAGAGAACACATACCTTAAATATTGCCCACATATCCCAGCCAGAGGTGAGGGAAGAAGTCTCTTGCACAGCATTAGTGGAAGTTTTGTTAGGAACATGAGTGAGTAGGGTCCAATTCCTTCAGCAGCCTCTGGAACTCAGGCTGGCATCTGATTTTGGTTGTTTAAATTAACCCCAGACTCCAGAGTCCCTCAGGGCTGGGTTCATTCTGTCATTTCCCAGGTGAGAATGGACGATCCCCATCAGGCTTGTAACTCACAAGGAGAACAGGCTTCCCTCACCATAAAAGACTTCTGCCTCCAGTAGCCAAGCCACAAAATACACATTGCATGTCTTAGGAAGCCAAAGAGCAGGGAAGAGTGGGGCACCTGCTCCTGAAGGCCACAGCACTCAGTTACTGGAAGCAGCTGAGCAAAGCCAGGCTGCCTTCAAGGATTCTGCAGCTTCAGCATCAGAAGCCCCCACTCTCCCCACCCATTGAAATCACTCACAAGTTGGCCACCTTCCCCCTTCAGTATGAACGCACATTCAGAGGCTCTCCCTGGCCCAGCAAACACCTGGCTATGGAACACAAGAAGGAAAAAGTTTGACAGGCAAAGGACTGTTCCTGTGGAGCACATCACTTTAACGCCACCATGAGAGCTGGAGACCAAGAAGGGGACACCTCATGCGGGGACCAGCTGCTCACTGCTGTTGCAACCAGCACTGCAAGCCTAGAGGAAATCGGGCAGGTAAGAGGACTGGATATCCTGGGATTTTAGTCTCAGGCTGAGGGACAGCTCCAGCTGGGGTTAGCCACTGGCTGCTTTATAGCAGGTGGATAAAACATGGGTGGTGGGGAGTCAGTTCCAGCCCCTTTTGCTGATTGCAAACAGCTTTTTCAGCAGGCTGAACTAAACTCAAGGGGTTTTCCCGTATAACAGGGCACTCAAGAGTTGCCAAGCAGCCATAGCAGGGCATATCCAGGTGCAGCCTGTTCCTTCAATCTACAAGGGAAGCATGTTTTGCAAGACAGGAGCGATGTGCTCGACTAGTTTTTACTCCCACCCTAGTGAGGCTGTGCACCACCATTCTGTTTCTTTACAGATCTAATAATCTGCTTCATCTCTTCAGCTTGCAAAAAGCTGCTGCAAGGAGCAGCCTGGTAATAAATTTGCTGCATCTTACATTTTAGATCTTCAACACAGTCAGCAAACTGCTTTCCCTCCACACATCAGGCTGCCCAGAACAATGTTTCCCAAACAGGCCAGGCTTGGCCTGCAATGCTTTTTGGAAGATGCTATCCCACAGCCGCAGGCAAGCCTGAGCATCTCTGCAAACATGGAGCTCGCTAAGGAATGGTCCCCTGTTGCCCCAGATCTAACTCTGGAGTGAGGTGCCACAGAAAATAAGCCCAGTTTTGGAAGAGGGTGCATCTCAGAGCAGCAGATGGGATCAGACAGGCAGTCTTTGTCCTCATCACTGGTCTTTTCAGCATAAGGAAAAAAATATTACAAGCATCAGAGTTTTCTCTACAATAACCTGTGAAATTCATTAGCAGCCAGCAAACAGAGGGAATTCTCCATTTGAGGTCTTCTCAGAGAATGAGACAGTACAACACTGTTAGTGCAGGAAAGCATAGAAGACATTTTCTGGGGCTGCAGGCCACTATTAAACTGCAGGAATGTTTATATGAAAGTTCTATTTAAAGTCTTCGCATAAAGGGTCAATAACAATCAGAATACATAAATGTTTACGCACGTTAGGAAACACATAAGCTAATATATAAATTGCTTATGCCCATCCATAATACCTACTTTCATCTCATTTGTATACATACTCCTCACATCCATGATACGCTTGTGAGGATCCATCCAACAAGTTAATCTTTGATACAGATTAAGCATGACCTAAATTTTAGTCTGCATCTCTCATATGCTCTCTCAGGACAAAGGTTTTATTCAAAGGGCTCTGGTTCCTATAGGTGCCCTCTGTGCCCATAGAGGCTTCTGCACAGCTCGGGTACCTGCCTGCATGGATGCAGACACAGCTTGAGCATCCACACCATGGGAGCTCAGGACTGCCTGCACCAGCCTGGGCAGAGATGCTCCAACATCCCTTTCTTCTCCTTTCAGCCACATTTCGCAGACACAAGCATGAAACAAAACAAAAAGGAAAAACCAAACAAATGAATTTAAAAAGCCCCAGTATGAACATCACACTGCTTGCATTCTTCATCTTGGCTGCCTTGACGCTACAGCAAGCAGAGCATCAGGGCAAAGTGGGAGGGAGCATGTGCAAAGAGAGACAGAGGGAAAACAGATCACACAAAGAGGAAATAAAAACACAAACCAAAACGTGTAACAGATAAGATCAGCAGCAAAAGAGGCAAATTCAGGAGACAGGCACTCATGAGCTTGACAGGTGAAGTGATGCGAGGAGCCAGTACACGACTGTGGGTTTCAGCAGACCCTGTGATGCTCTCGTTCCCATCCAAACAGCTGCCCCACAAATGCCTTCTCTGTGCCTCTCTATCTGCCTTTGCTGAAACCAGGATGCAGCAGCTCCCAACCCAACAGGCAGCCTTTAAAAACTCAATGATAACCTGTGAGCCCACGGAGGGCAGCTCTGACAGATGGGCAGGGCTGGATTTGGCTGCAGGGGCTGTAGGCTCCTGCCTGCCGCTCACGGCCCAGCGCATTAGTGTAAGCTGCCCTCCTTGGGTTCACCACTTCAGCAATCACATAATCCCAGGGATTTAGGCAGCAAACAGAGTGCCTGCTCAGCAAAGGTCTGAAAAAGGTTGTGTGAGGTACAAAAGAGGAAACCAGAGGAGGACTGGCTTGACCCCAGTGTGATACAGGGTACCAGTAGCTGGGTAGCACTGAGAATCCCATTTACAAAACCCACAAGCTTCAGATGCATCAGGGAGATGATGTGATTCCAGCTGTGTAAAGCTGGAATTCACGTCACTACATGTAAATGCCAAAACAAGAGTTAATCCCCAAGATTGCCTGTGCCATTCATGAAAAGAAATGAGGCACCTGCCATCCCTCTGGAAGCTGTTGTCTGACACTGGCCAAATAAGCTGCCCCTTCCCCTTCATCAGCTCTAAGGGGGTACTAGGTTTTCCAGCCCAGATAGACATTTCTTTGTCATAAGCATGGAAACTTAAATGAAGCTAATCCCAGGATATCTCACACATGGCACTTGCTTTTCATGCTACCACAGGCCTGCTCCATCCCAGCAGCTCATCACCCAAGATTAATAATATCACTTTGACAGTGATAGTTAAAAATATGCATCTTCTGTACCATGTCGATGAAGTCTGAGGGCAGTGGCTTTATGTAATAATTAACAACTGTATGGGGAAATTATTCATTAAGTTTTAAGGGCAACATTATTTGTCATACTTGTCCTAATTAAGATCAACACCAAGGAAATGTGGCTGCCTTGTGGGAAATTATTCTTCTTCCAGACAGTACAGGAAGCCTCTTGCAAAGTGAAGACTTAGCAACAAGTGCCTGATTTTGAGAAAAGGTCTAGCAGATAGCAGGGGGGTTTGGGGCAGTTCTCTTGTGGACTTCCAAGAAAGACCAATCCACCTGTTCAGGAATCTGTACCCAAAGTATCATGCAGAGAGGCTGCATGCACACTGAAACCCCAGCTAACAACACGTACCATCGTGCTTCAGCACTGACTTGATGCTTCCACACCTCAAATCCCATTCCAAGGCATCAGCACCACAAGCAGAGCTAACAAAACCAAGCTTTAGCAACCTTCAGCTCTGTGAATGGAGCCACAGCCCTGTAATACACGACAAGGCTAATAATATTTTTTGGACACATGGGTCTGGGTAACACAAATTACATGGTGATTCAGCTTAATTATAAACTTCCTGTTAGAAATATCAAGGTTCCTGTGATGGCACTGTCAATTGTTCTTCTGACTCATCCAGTTGTTCCTGTAACCTGGCAAAACAAAACCTTCTTTGACCCTTAAGGTATAAATAATTAAAGAAACTATTATTTTGAAAGAGTACCTGGCAATTCATAGTTGCTGGAACACCACAGTAATACACAGAGAGAATTACAACATTCTGCTTAGGGACAGTGGCTTTTATTACAATTTCCACTCCCTGAAAGACAGCCATAAAACACCCATTCATCTCTCATTTGGAAGGGGCACATTAACTCCCCACCCCTTCATGCTTCCAGCAAGGTCAGATAGATCATCACTAGTCAAGGGTAAGTCAGAAGTCCACACATTCCAGGCCAATCTTACAAGGTCCATAGTTCAGAAAGTCTTGCTCATTTGACACACAGGCTTGAACCCTCCTGCAAGTCAGTTCTACCTTAAAGCACAGAGCTAGAGACCCAGCAGGAAGAAATCAAGGGCACTACACCCCTTTCCATCTCAAAGCCTGACCCTTCCACATAGAAACAGGACCCTTATCCCCAAGTCCAGAGGGAAAAGATATTCAAGGTAAACAGAGAGACAAGTCAGGCCACAGCAAAACAATTCTGAGCCTCTCTACCTCAGCAGAACCTCCAGCACAAAGCAAAAAGCAGCCTCCTTACCAGAAAGCTCTACAGGCTTCCAAAGTAAGAATGGCTTTTTTTCAAAAAAAGCCGTGTTTTTAACTTACCTCTCAGGAGGTCTCGAACATGATTTGCAAAGCCTCAGGACCAAGCGGGCTCCCACAGCACACAACAGAGCATCACCCCAGGCTCCTGGGAGGCATTAAGGCAGCAGTCAGTTAATTAGGGTAGGGTTTGCAAGAGCGTCCCAGCCTTCTCTCACAGACAATACAGAGTGGCAGCATTCACTTCATCAAGGGCAGGATCAAGTTATTTGTGATTCACAGTAGCCCACTTGTTACTCTTGAGGTTTTTGTCTCTCTTCGGCATAAACAACTTGAAAACCCTGTGCAGCTAGTTCCCAAGTCCTATACAACTGTGAGACTTCCTTTCCAATCTCCCTTTGGTGAACTCTAAAATGCCACATGGGGCATTAACAAGCCCCATAATAAACCCTCACTAGTATGACTTCAAGATCTATTTTTTTTCCATTACTCTGTCTTCTATTTTATTTAAGAACTGATTTTGGGAGGCACAAAAGGCCTGATTTGCAAAGATGCTGTGACTGAACAGCGAGGGAGGAACACAGATGTACAGCTCTTCTGAAAATCGCATCTCACACCATGAAACCAAACACCGAAAAATTACCAGTGAGAACTCTATTTTTAGCTATCCTGTGTCATAATATTCACCATTCCCAAGCAAACTTTCCGGCAAATATTTAGAGTGAGTCTCAGAACCCCATGCTTTTCAGCAGAGCTCGGTGGTTACCTAGAGCGGCCGCAGGCACAGCACCTGCAGCACTGCAGACAGCATCGCTTCAGCCCGTTACCATGGCACTTCTGGGTGGATTTTGTCTGTTTGCATGTAGAGGAGGCAAGATAAACCTTCTATGTTTTTAATATGTGATAAGCAGGGCACAACTAATCCCCAAGTAAAATGGCTTACAGGGCTCATCTAAGCCAGGGGAAAGTGAATTTTTACACCAGGCATTTGTGGCAGCTCTGAAGCACACTTGCTCTTGGAGAGCTTTTCCTGGACGGGTGTTGGTACAAGTCACAGCCAGAAGCAGATGCTGCTGTGCCTAGGAGTGGTGAGGCTGCAGCAGGAAGAGCTGAGGTTGGGCACCACACTGCAGCCAGCCCCATCCCCTGCCAACAGCCACGTCCCAGCACGTTTGTGCTGGCAGCAGTATGAACACAAGTTCAGTCCTCAAAGCCACCCAGGTAAACACACCACAGGGAACCCCTGCACTTGTGCAGTTCAGGAGATGTAACATCTCCGTTTAGAGCACAGCCCCTTTAAAATGAATTTTAGATGAACTACCAGCACAGCAATACACGTTTTTTTTGCCACAAGTCAGATGCACCCCTCCTTTTACCTGGTTTAAGTATCACCTGGTGCTTTTGTTCAGCAGCAGAAGTTCAGGCCTAATAAACCCACCTTTAGCCCCTCATCCTCAATTCACTATGTGATTGCACCCAAATAATTATTCCTGGACTGACACTACCCTGAGCTGAGAACCAACCCCAATTAGGAGATCTGTAGGACAGAAGGAAAAGCCCCTCTCTGCTGTCTTCTCACCCCATTAAATCCACCCTTCTGCTTGGACTGCTTTTATCTCCTGAAGGCTTCAAGGAGAGCCATGACCTTGATTCCTGAGGGAAGAAGTTAAAATTAACAGACATTAGGATCTCTTCCTACTGAGGGCACTTGGAGTGGCACCCTAAGAAGTCCTTCTCTACAGGAGCTGTACTGCTTGTTTGCTATGGCTCCAGCACCCCAAAAAGAGCACAGCACAGTCCAGAAAGGGCTCCCAGAGAGATGCATGAAAGAGAGCACAAACAGAGGTCTGGCATTCACTAAAATATATGACACATCTACTAGAAAACCACTCCCATCCTCAACTGTCGTGTTGCATGGTGAATTAGCACATATGATGCACTTCCATTTAGTCCCATGTCTGTGAGGTCGTAAGAAAAGCACCCATGCTGCAGAACAGGCAGCTCCCCCCAAAAACACGGCAGCCTGTACCCCATTGAAGGAACAAGCCTGCTACAAAATCCTGTGCAGAGCAGGATTTGCACATGTAATCTCTTGCCCTGCACTTGGTAAACAAGCCAGTGTGGCCCATTCTGATATTCACATAGGGAGCCCAGCTCTCCCCCCAGGTGTGACAGCCACCTGGCACTTCATAAACAGCCAGTGCTTGGCAGTGTCACCTGAACTGCTGGAGCAGCTGTTGCTTTCTTTACCAAGGAGCCCCCCTGGTGACAGCCACATGTACTGCTTGCGACAGGGAACGTGATACCACACAAATTACTCCAAAATAAGATTTTTGATTAACTGCTGTGGCAGGGCCCAAATGAAAGAGAACATTTGAGGCAGCAGAGCAACAGTGTGTGTGTGCAGGCACGAGGAGGGGTGGCAGGTCATGGAAACACACACTTCCTGGAGATCTCCAGAACCACATGTGCCACTCCAAGGCGCACAGCAGCACCCTGCCAACCAGCCCCTGCCTGCTCACCTCAACACAACCACTGGGACCAGCTGTGTGGTGATTGGTTTTGGAAAGCCCTTTCCTAAATGGCTTCTTCAAAAAAACTACTCCATCGTTGTGAACAACTTTCCCTAAGCCACGCAAAATTCCCTCCCCTGGGGAACCTGCAAAGCTACACTTGAGTGTACAGGCATATTTAAATGTTTCTCAATCTGCTTTTGCATGTGTTATTTGGGGATATAAGTGGTGAAATTACATCTGCTTCTTGAATATCTACATAGCAATATTTAACATTTTATTTGAAATATTTTTGCTTTAATTAATTTAAATGCAACCCAGCCATCCAACTGTTTCACATATAATCCCAGGGATTTAGTAGGACCAAATGCAGCATCATAGCTAAATAATGGAAAGGTGGCAAAATTAAAAACTTACCATAAAATTAGCCTATTTAGCATAGCAAAGAGCTTTTCAATTTGACAAAGGATAACCATTTTATGAAAATGTGTATTAAAAATAATCCTGCTAGGTTGTCCAACATTTGCCAGTCTTAATTCACACACTGCAATAAACCCAGATCAGAATAACTTTTCCAAAGTCCATATATCTGTACATATTTATAGTATTATCAAGAGTAACTGCAATAGTTATATCAATAGAATGAGATGCAATTTTCACAAGCAGTAATTGAAACAGCAAAGTTATTGCTAAGCCTCTGATAAACCTAGTGTGTTCTGCCTAAAGTTATTACCAAATCCAATATACATTTAATATTTCAATTTCTTTTATGAGTGAATTACATTTAGTCCTCCTTATAGCTGACATTGCATTTAAGTGACATCGCAGAAATTTACAGCCAGAACAGACACTGAACACTTGGCCCAGCCAAGGTTTCCCTATCTTAAAATGTTCCTTTCTAATACACTCCCTACCTCCAACCCTGTTTCTTACCTTCACCCAACACCTGCTCATTGCTCCACAGGGGGTTTGTTATTTCTTTTTTGAGGCTCACCCTGAAAATAAGTTCAAGAAGAGATAAATCATTCCATTAAATACCAAGAAGAGATAGAGATATGGAAATTCAACTGCCACCATAATCGTTGCTACTTACCGAACCAGGGTTAAACTAAAGCAGGTGGCAACTCACGACTGTTGTTTGTGTCCTGAATCAGAAGAATACATTTCAGTGTCTTCCAGAGCAGAGATCCAGGGCTAGAAAGATAGAGATCCGTTCTGAAGCACTTATACTTACTGCAAGCTCCTAGATCACATCAAACCAAAATCGTTACAGGAAGTGCTACAGCCACCACAAAAAACACTGCTGAAGCCAAATGCTTCATCGTGATTTTGAATCATATCTGGACTTTTTGCTGGTTGAGTATTTAGGAGATAAATGCTGACAAAATATTTTCACTTTAATGAGGCAACATCTTCCAGAGAGAAGCAAGGAAGCTTTGGCCAACACCAGTCAGAAAGCAGACTCACTGCAGTCCCTGGCAGCAGAGCAGCCCACAAGGCTGCAGAAGGATGCTGGAAAATAGGCAACACAAGGTTGGTGTTTCCTGTTGCCTGCCCTGGATCTACATGAGCTTACAAATGCCTCTGAGTTAGAACACGGGGGTAACACCTTGGGGAGCACCTAGGAGCTGGATTCTGACAGCTGACTGAAAGCACAAACAAGGTAGGCAGCTCCCTACCTAAGAGAAGTATAGGAAGAACATCTGGCAATGTGGCTAAAGGTATCAGAAACCACCATCAAAATATGAAATAAAATGCTATGTCAGTGCTGTGTAAATGCTCATCTGCCAAAGATGCAGAAGAGCATGAAGCAGGAATGTGGAATGAACAGAAATGCACCGTCCTTTCCTGGTGCTGCACCTGTGGAGCCAGGGATCCAGAGGTACCCCTTTCTCCAGGAACACACGCAGGATATACTTAGACTGCAAGAACTAATTTGCCAGTCCATCTGCAAATAAATACCTTCAGGCATCTTCCTCTGGGGCCAAATACCTCAGTCTTCATATGACTGGCTTCGTTACCCCACAATTTGTTTGGATGGCATTAAGTCTTAGCCACCTAACAATCCATTTACTAGATCCTTGTTAAAATGACAATTTAGCAAAAAATTAAACTCAACTCTCTGCTAGGCCCAATCCAGAGGGTGCAAGAATGGCCCAAGCCATCCCTGATTTTATCAGTAGCACTTTGTAACGGAAGTAGCAGCACCCCTCGACCCCAAAAAGAACAGAAACACAGCTCAACATTCTGGGGTTTTTTGCAAGCTCAACACGCAAGATTTGGACACATAAGAACTGTAAACTCTCCCCTACTTTCAGCTAAGTCCTACAACACTTAGAAAACTCAAAATACTTACCAGTGACAGGTAGCAGAAACTGGCCTGGAATATTTTTTTCCCAGTCTGCATCTCAGAAGTACTTGAGTTTATCTAGCACTGGAGTCTTCACCCTTAGGCCAAGAGGAAAACCTCAACACATGCTTCAAAGTGCTGTATGGACAAAGTGATATCACCTGTGGCACAAACTACATACTGTACAATAACCAGGAGAAAAGCAGCAGTAATTTGGTTATTTGAGAGAATTGCAAGAACATTCCACTCAGCTATTTTTCTCTACATATCTGAAGTTAAAAAAAAACAAAAACAAAATAAAACAAAACAAAAAAACTTACAGCTCGTACTCCTACTTCACCCAACCCAGGGTCCCACAGCTATCTCTAAGAGCAGATGACGAAACACCACCATTTATCTGCTGATTAATAACATCAGTAAGATCTCATCACTGGGGGCTGAAATATTCTCTAAAGGGATAAAGTTTTCCCCCATCTCTCTGCAGGCCCAGGAAGCAGCAATATTTTCATTATTTCAAAGATCCATTGGGCATAACGTGAAATGTAAAACCAGTGTCTGACACAGAGTAGACATTTTTCCTATTAGCTTAATCTTTCACCATTCTTCATATAAGGATTTTTTACCACAGAAACCAAGACTGTCTATGTAGATCATAGGATTTCAGAAACAGTCCCAAGGGATGAATTCCTAACAAAAACTAGCTGTCCATCAGCAAACAGGACATGAGACTTAACTCTCTGTAGCTCTCAAAACTTTCCTGATTGAAAGCATTTATTTCTCATAGTGCATTATGCACAAAAAGAGAGGCCAAAGCTCCAAGAGGTAATCAACAGCTTAAAATAAAGCAGGCTGTGGCAGACTGCGAAAAACAGGCTTGGAATAAGACAACTCCATTCACTCCCTGCTTCTGCCAGGCAGTTTCTGATTGACTGGTGTGGAGGAAGTGGTTACCCCTTTAGGGATCACACTAGACTAGTAATGTGCCTTCAGATTCACAGGCTGACTGTGCCCTGTTGCAGGCACGAGCACCTGCAATCGTTCTCTGACCTCTTCTGGGCACAAATTGCTGTAATCACCCCAAGAAAATTGAGAAATCAGGGGATTTTCTACTTGTTACACTCTGACGTTGCAGTTACTTTCTGAGGACAAGGCTGGCATTAGGTTGCTTCTTACTCCTCCACATTGTCAAGATTTCAACGTTTGACACGTAATGTGAACTGAAAATGTGCCAATTAAGGAGTTATGGAAGCTTTCTTACCTGAACCCATGTGTTTGGCTTTTTTAACAAATTCCAATAAAAACGTAGCAAGAGAAACCGTGCTTGAGGTTACTCTTCTCCCATTTTATCTGCTGCTATTAAAAGCTTTAATTTTAACAGCAATAAAGAAACGCAGGGGATAGCTAGGGATCGATTATGCATAAATTTACCATTGACATTAGAGCGTTGCATCATCAAATATATCCAGTTTTACTTATCCCTCAGTATTTTTTCCTCTACCAGCCTAATCACTTCCCACTTTTCTGTGGCAAGTGCACACAGCCTACCAGACAGCCATTCTGATTCACACATGAATAAAAACATCTGTACTTTCATCACTTCAAATCTCTCCTGGTTCTCCAAACTCCATTTCAAAAAATATTCCAAAGGGCCATTTAAATTTTCATTGAAATTTTTTGGGGGGAGTATTAGTTTATTTTTTTTTTAAAGAAATAAAAGACTTATCTCCTCAATTCTTAAGAGGATCAAGTGTCCAAGCAACTTGTATCGCAGTCAAATTGGAAAGTAATCCGTTTTCAGTAAACAAGTGTTTCATCAAGACTTGGACATAATCTGTTCAAAATAAGCAACAGCAAGACATTTCAATCCTTGTGAGAACAGAGAATAAAAATAGGTGGGATCAGACGCGCGGCTTTTCTCCAGACTGTACAGGAAAATTGACTTGCATTATAGCAGGTACATATACCAAAACTAAGGCATTTAGACATCAGCAGCACGAACAAGATCAACAACAGCCACAGCAAGCCTTGTTCTCTTGTTGAATGACTCCTAATTCCTATCTAATCTATCTCTAATGCCTGCACAACTACAGTATCTATTACCCTCTAAGAGCAATGCTTGGCTAAAAGGGACATTCTTCCTACCTCCCATTATAACTGATTACTTGGCCATCATATCCATTCCTAGCAGTCCTCCTACATTATGTTGAAAATAGTTCCAGTTCCTATCTCCCTCCCAGGATTGCAGACAGCAGATTAAATCTTCCTGCCCTAATTGTTTGCATATTGATCCTTGGCACATACCAAGAATCAAATGGGAAGATATAATACATAATAAGCATAATACATACAATATATAAAATACATATATTGTATAATACATACAATAATAAGCTATAATACAGGTAGACCCTACTCATAGATCAGAAGTTTTACCCTTTTTCTACATCTCCTAAGTATATAAATTAACAGATTTGAACATAAATTGAATGCTGCTAAATCACTCTTGGGTCTAAACTAACCTCAGTATTTTATTAGTCTCCTTTGTACTCTAAACAACATAGCCTTAACACTCTGAGTTCTGATGCTTTTATCACTTAATTTGATCAAAGCTTTGACTGCTAAGAGAAGCCAAGAAAAAGCACAAAGCCCAATTTGCTGAGAAGGAAATACTGCTATTTAGGCAGAAACAAGCATTAAATTTCAATGGTTCAAAATAATGTGTCTGGCTGTCCAATTTAGCACATCCTTATTCCAGTTCCTAATACATTATTCTCAGGCCACTGCAATCACTGACCTGTTAGCAGCATCAGTGCTGCAAGGCCTTTGTTAGAGATGTCAGTTAACAGTCCTCTATCTTGAATTCCAGACTTTGGGGGTTAGGATTTTTTAGTTATTTATTGGGGTTTTCTCCCTAGGATAGCCTTGTGCAACCTGCTAGCTTTAGACTCCGGGGAAGAGCAGCCACACACCATCTCCTTCAGAGCAACCAAGAGCAAAGGAGAAAAGACCAGCAAGCCAGGTAATTTTACACCAAGGCAGCATCTCTCAAAGAAGCACCACGAATACTGTGCTTTAAGAGGGGGCACTTGAGCAGCAAGAAGCAAACTCCAGTGTTCTTTCCTATGAAGGAAAATGTTTTGAGTTCTATAAAGCTTAGTCACATTACCTATGCTTGAGGAAAAAAAGGCTTGCAGAAGTCTTTGTTAGATGTTAGACTGTTTCATACAGCAAGGCAGTAGCCATCTTCAGTCTATCCCACTGTCATTTCATCTTCACCACAGATCATTTCCTGGAACTCAGACCACAGGGACTCCTTCACAGACCACACACCTTACACCAGTTATATAAAGCATACTCATTTTTACTGCTCTGTTTAGTGTGGAATAACCATGTTGCAGTGTATACATTGTTTTCACTACTGTTATGTATTAAAACCAAGACTTAACTGCATGATGCAGAAGCTCAGAATACTGCACCAGTCTAAATTAGCTGAATTTACCCTGAAATATCCTTTGTTTAGTGCAGTTGATCTGAAAGTCAGAGCTGAGCACAACAATTTCACTTGACATCTACCAACCACATTACTAAGTAGCTATTTCCTGAAGAACATGCACTACCTCAGAAAAAGTGTGATTCAAAAGGAAATCAGCATACAGCTTTGCCCATTGAAGCACTAAAGCCAGTACAACATTGAGTCCAACCAGCTCTTTATTACATGAAATACTGTTCCCAGGTATTAAAGAAAAAGCAGTCAAGTCCAGAAGCCAGCTGCATCTTATTTTTCAGTACCCAGAATATCCAGTTTAGTTCTTTACCTTTCATACCAAGTTTCTTCCCATTCTTTCATGTATTTTAAGATGAATAGTTTAAATCACAGCACCATTTTAAAATTACATACCCAGAAAGAAGCACAAGTCATAAAAAGGTTAAGCTGCAAAAGCTTCTGACATGCATTTTACTATTGTTGAATATTACAAGACAGTTGTTTATTTCAAACATTAAAGTGCCAGGTTTATGTACAAACTATTAAAATAGTAAAAATGGTAAACTTAAAACCTGCTAAGAAAGCAGTGAGGTCATCATGTAGTTGCCTCCAGAGTTTTCTACAGACTATTCAACAAATTTACAACTGGAATTTCCCAACTGTTCCTCTGTTTATGGTGAGAACAGCAGAAGCCAGGGATCTGTGCCCACAATCTCCCATCTTGCAGAAGGAAGTACCTGTATCTTTCATGGAGTGGAATAGCATATACTGTAAGATATTCCTGAGCATCCTACGCATTAACACCATTGGCAAAGTCTAATTAAAAGGGGTTTTACTGCTGGAGCTACAGCAGCCTTCTAAAGTACACCAATATCACCACACTTTACAAGAGTGGGATTTCAGTACAGGAATTAAGTCACGCTGTGACTCAGCACACTGAGTGTTTCCCCGTGAACAGGGCAGGATGAACATTAATGCACATGGACCCAGGTCACTTAAAATTCCGCATCCAGGGTGAAAGAGTTGTCTGTGGGCTTCGACATGACCCCCATCCTCTGATATTCACCTACTCGCTTCTCAAAGAAATTTGTCTTGCCTTCCAGAGAGATGTTTTCCATGAAGTCAAAAGGATTCTCTGCTTTGTATATCTGAAATACACAGGCAATTCTATAGTCACTGCAGGTGCTCACATTTAGAGTATGCAAGAGCATTAGAGATCAGTTGGAAGGAGCCTAATGGCAGCATCAGCAGGCTTACTACGTAGTGAACAAAAATCTCTGCCCCAAGCCTTCTCTACTCTATTTGTTCCCATCTTCTTTTAGCTGCAGTAAACAGAAGCACAACTACTAATACAGTTTTTTCCATAGCATCCTTTTGATCTTTCTTTTGTGGGTCTCCAAACAGGATGTAGCAGCAGAACTGCTAAATCATTTTACAAGTTAAAACAATATTGCCGCAGCCAATTTAGGATTTGGATTTCTGAAGGAATTTAAACTTAACATTATCATTTCCCCATGAAATATTCAGTGTATTAGAGCCTTACCTTGTTAAATCCCAGTTCCAACATAAGCCGGTCTGCCACAAACTCAATGTACTGTTTCATTAAAGTGCAGTTCATGCCAATCAGCTTTACAGGCAGTGCCTCCGTCAAGAATTCCTGCAGATAACAAGCATTTTATGTACAGAAACCGGTATTCATTCTCTGTCATCTAGGTTAATTTTATGCTCAGCAGCTCCCCAGCTTTGTTTGATTGCAATGAAGTTCCTAAACAAGAGGAAGACAGTTACCTGTTCTATGAGAACAGCATTCATGATAATTTCCTTTACTCTCTCCTCTGATGGTTTGTGTATCAAGTGCTTGAACATGAGGCAGGCAAAATCACAGTGCAAACCCTGGAAAGAAGTTTCAGAAAATTATTTCAGGAACACTGATTTAAAATAGCACAGAGTAAGTGGCATCACCTTTGCCATGTTCCTGTTCCCTACAGACAACTTTCTGCCTCACCAGAAGGCATCACAAGCAAGTTCTGCCAGCATGAGGCAGAGCAGCTGCAAGCATTGGTGAGAACCCTCCAACTACTTTAGAGGAAGTAAAATGCTAAGTTCATTCATACGCTTCTGCAAGATCCACAATGACACATGTTTACACACTTTCGAGAGCTTTGTAGTCTGCCTGTTCCTAAATATACTCCTGTTTTAAAATATAGGCTCCAATTGAGTATCATTACTTTGAGCTACTGTGGCACATTACCATCTTAACTGCTAGAATTTGACTCATACCTCATCTCTACTGATGAGTTCATTAGAAAAAGTGAGTCCAGGCATTAATCCTCTTTTCTTCAGCCAAAAAATTGATGCAAAAGAGCCAGAAAAGAAGATTCCTTCCACGGCTGCAAAGGCTACTACGCGTTCTCCTGTTAAGAGAAGATTGATAGTAGTATCACACAGAAAACTTAACAGGATTGATACACGGAAGTTGCAAATAGACCAGTGAACTGCATCCTGCAAAGCAAATGAAGTTGTTTCTGCCTAAGTGTACTATGGCCTGTCCTTAAAAATTATTAAAGATTTCTGATCATTAAACAAAACGAACATGAGAGGAAGTAGGAACTAATCCAAGTAGCTACTAAGTAGCTGAAGCCAAGACTCCTTCTCCCTGGGTCAACCCCCAATATTATCCCTTTTTAGATGGCTCACTAAAAAGAGCAGTCATTTTGGCAGCTGGTTTAAGTCAGTGTCTGCTCATCTTTGGCCATGAAAAATGCTTCAATACTAGTGAAATAATGATCTGTACCATCTCACCTTCAAAGCAAGACACGAGGAATCACCAAGGCAGAGGAACTACAGCCTCCATCCAGACATGTCTACTGGCTATAGACGGCCATGACATGTCCTGACATGTGGCAGCAATTTACAGTTTGATCATATAGTCAGGCATATGATTGCCACATGACTTTATTATTCACAATGTCAGCAATTTTACAAAGATTTCCTGTCAGTAGCTCATTTGAAGATGAAAATTATTTTCTTCACGTTCAGAATTATACGAGTTTCTTATACTGGACAGCATGTACCCTCTCTGTGACAGCAATAATCCCTGTTAACTGTGAAGTCTGGAGAAATGGTGGTTCTTTCATCTTTAGGGAAGGAATTTCACTTTGTTTCCAATAGATGTACTCACCATATGTTGCTTTCTTGTCCCCAATCCAGCACATGGCCCAATCTGCCTTCTTTTTAACACATGGTAACGTTTCAATAGCATTGAAAAGAAATTCCCTGAGAAAGATAAAACTCATTAGGATGAGACATCAGCACAACCAGCAGAATAAGGATTCACTGCCATAAACAGTCTTGATCACTTAAACATGCTCTGCACCTTCATCCTAGTATTTGTCCTTTCCCCTCTTATCTGGCACCAATCTAGCTTTCCAATCAACTACTTTTTCTTCACCTACCCATCACATCAACACCAGTTCACATGAATTCCCATGACAGTATCGAGGGCAGAACTGTTTCACCAAGTGTACTTGAACAAGGCTTTCAAAATTAGAGATTAACCAGGCTCCACTTTACAGTATGAAGGCATCAGACCTCTCATGTAAGCAGCTCTTGCTAGAATTTAGTGTCTCAGAGTAGAAATGACACAGCAAGCTTTCTAAGTAGAAGTAAAACTCACTGTAAAACTTAATAGATTCCTCTTATTTGACTGCTCCATCTTTTACATTGTGTAATTCCTTTATTTCAGTACTGAGTGATTTCAGTTTCACTCTTAATGTAAGCAAGGTCTTACACCTCAGAGGAAAAGATTTTGTAAAGTAAAACTGCTCTTAAGCAGCAGTGGCTTTTTATACAAGTCTAATTTACATCCTAAAATTAGCCTGAAAGTCAGAGAACAACTGACATGCATTAGTTAAATTCTGAGTATTTACTGAGTTTTGAGCTTTTCATCGTCAAGCAATACGAACCTCTCTTTAGAATCCTTAATGTAGGTGTCAATAAGAAGACTGTACATTTCTGAATGTATATTTTCCATGGCAATCTGGAAGCCATAGAAACAACGAGCTTCTGTGATTTGTACTTCTTGACTGAACCGCTCCACCTAGAGGAAATAAATAAGCATTTGCAAAAGTGTTTGTGATTTGCAGGGTAGAGGCAATAATGCTGTGTAGACCAGTTATTGGTCAGCCCACAAAATCTTCTTTGAATTAGTTCCAGACATGTGGACTACTAACAGCAATATGCAAAGTAGTAACCCCTCAGAGTTTCAAGTCAGAAGGTATTCTTTGGCCCCATAGGAAATGGGAAAACTCCTTAGATTTACTTATCCCCCAGCAGGGAGAGGAGCACAGAAGGTAGAAGCAGAATCTGGGCTGTGAAACAGCCAAGTGTTACTGTAGGGCAGCACTCAGCACCCCATGGGGAGTGGGCAGACTTGGGGATTACCAAACCAACCTCAATTCATTAATTAACACAGGACAGCACTACATGTGGTAATGCTGTAACATTCCATGATCAAGCAAACCAGCTGGATCAGCCACAGCAAGCACACCGAACATGTGAGTTATCTGGTTATCTACCCGAAGTGATATTTCTGTCGGGACTTTCTACACACTCACCAAGTTCTCATTGACAATGCCATCGCTGGCAGCAAAGAAGGCGAGGACATGAGAAATGAAGTACTTCTCCTCAGGTTTCAGGGACTCCCAGTGCTGGAGGTCTTTAGAAAGGTCCACCTAAAACATTGCAGGATAAATAAGAAACGGGTGTTCCGTAGGAGGCCCGTCCCCGAGCACCGGGGCCGCCCCGGGCCCCGCGCAGGAGCGGCGGCAGGAGGGGCCGTGGCCGCCCACCCCTCACCTCCTCCGCCGTCCAGAAGGAGGCCTCGGCCTTCTTGTACATCTGCCAGATGTCGTGGTACTGGATGGGGAAGATGACGAACCGGCGGGGGTTCTCCCGCAGCAGCGGCTCCTCCTCCTCCACGCCCCGCGGCACCTGGAATGGCGGGAGAACGGCTCGGGCTGGGACGGCTGAGGCGGGACCGGGCTTTGGAGGGAAACTGAGGGACAGCAGCTCGGGGGAGATCCCCGAGAGGGAGAAGGGCCGGGAGAACAGGAAGAACCCCTGAGAGAGAGGGGCTGGGCAGAGCAGAGAGACCCCTCGAAAGAGAAGGGGCCGGGAGGGTGGAGAGACCCTCCCCTGAGGGAGAGGGGCTGGGGCGGGGTGTGGTGGTGCAGTGCCCGGCGGGGAACAGCGAGCTCGGTCGGGGGCAGAAAGGAGACCACCGATGGGGAGAGAAGAGCGGAGCGGGGGTTGCAGGCGCCTCCGGGGAACAGGATAAGGGCAGGCGCGGTGCCCGGGCGTCCTACACTCACCCGATTGCCGTCGCTCTCCTGGAAGATCTTGCGGGCCGTCTTGCTGGCCAGGACACGGGCGCTGCTGAGCGCGGGGGGCTGCGGGGAGAAAGGGACAGGGTGAGCGCGCTGCGGCGCTGCCGGGCGGGGGGTGGGAGGGCAGGCTGGCGCTCACCGTGTTCTCCTTGTCGCTCAGGGCCAGGCCCTTCATGGGCGACAGACTCTTCATAGGAGATTGGCTCTTCTTGAGCGACACCAAGGGCTGGTCGTGGCGGGCGGCGAGCGGGGCGCGGGCGGACAGCATGGTTAAAACTGCAGCGGCGGCAGCAACAACAGCAGGAGCGGCAGCGGCGGGACGAGCGGCAGGAAATAAGAAAACCCGCGCCGGCCCTTTATATCCCCTTCGAAGTTGGCGCCAGAACGGCGAGCTGGCCACTCACAGCCCTCGCCACGCCCACCGCCGCCCGCCCCCGCGCTCCCATTGGCTGGTGCCCCGGGCGGGGCCCCGCCTCCCATTGTGGCGGCGGCGGCGGGAGGAAGAGCTCCGCTGTTCGCTTTGGCGCCAGCGGCGCGCGGATAAGGCGGGAGAGCGCGGCGNGTCCTGCCCCCTCCCCAGCAAAGAGAGGTTCGAGTGCGGGACCTGCACCTTGCCCCTGTTTGAGAAAGGTTCCACTTCGATGGAAAAGTCCAAAACTCGTTTCTGGATACGAGAACGTAACTTGGGTTTGGGGTACAGATCTGGAAATGCCACTTTGCCTTGCTTTCCCCTTTTTTTCTGGTCTCTCCTACCTACCCCTTCATTTTCACTTTCAGCACTGATCCCTGAATTTGGATAGAGATTCCACATTTCTGCCTTTAGAGGCAGAAATTGGCTTCCTGGAGAAACTGACTCCGTGTACCACCCGGTTTTACGTGTTTTAAATAAACAGAACAAGAAAAGGAGAACACAGGTACGAAGAAGAGGTGAATATTCATAATTTTTAAAAGTCAGCATTTATTTTTTATTAACTAAATTGCAACATCGTTTTCCTCATCCAACTCCACAAGGGATCTCCTTGTGTCAGTTAAAATGTTTTCTCTGAAGCAGTTTTAATGAAACCAGGAGCTCCATGAGACTTGGAGGCTCTTCAGTCGCATGGGATGCAGAATGGCCTGGACTGGTCCCTGTCATCTGAGCATGTTCACAGGGACGATGAGTTACGTGGCCCAGCACTGTGCTGTGCTTGGTTGGAGAAGAAACAGGTAGAGCAGGAGAGCAGCAGAACTATGCAGTGGTACTATGTTAAACTTACTGCTGTGGATTTGGAAGAAAAACAAAAGTACTCCAGCACCCTTCTCTGACACTGTAAATTCAAATTGATTATTCATTTTAGCAGGTCAGTGTCAAAGTCAGAAATTTGGCTCTGAGCTCTCCTCAGCTGGGTTTTTATCAGAAATGGCCAGCAGAGACATTAGGCTTGTGGTTTTCTTGGTCCTACTTAGGACATCGGACTGGTGCAGACACCCACCCAGATGTTCTATGTGACTTTCTGTGCTTAATATGCATTCCAATATACAAGCCTAAACATACATGTCCATCCCAGGACAGTGAGCACCACAAAACCCCATCCTAGTAGGCAGCCTGGACAAGCACAAACACGCTCCTGCTCTGTCCCAGGAAGCTGGCCCCAGAGGCAGGAGTACCAGGCATCTCTCAAAAGGCTTACAAGTGTCCATGTAACACCCTATTATCTCCTGCCACCTCTACACCTGCTGGGCGAGTTGGCAGAGAGCTACAGCACCACCCTCCCCATCTCACCCAAACTCACTTACCCTCCCACTCCAATAAAGAACCCCAGAGCCACCACAAGCCCCGGGCCAAGGGCTGTCACAATGCAACAGCTGTGCTATCTCTGCAGTCCAGCTCCCGTTCTCGGAAGCCTATGGCAGGGCATCAAAGCCCTGTCCTGAGGACGATGGCTCTGCAAGGAGAGAAGAGCACCAGGGAGTGCGCAGAGACGGTCTGTGAGGAAGCATGTTGCAACTCTGTGCTGCTGGAGCTGCCAGGAAATGGTATTTAGGAATATGTGTCCATGCTGAATTTTCCTATTACAACAGTTTAACCCAACTGCATTTGTTCTTCCCTTCATGTACATCCTTCTCCATGATGCAACTGCATTTTGGGACTGGCATTTTCATGCCAGCTTCTTTGGCAGAGCTGGGTTGAAGGCAGTAGGCTGCTGCTCTGCTCTGAAGTGCTCAGCATCACACCAGGGATGTCAGTTAGCTCCTGCCCTCTCTTTGGGTGTGTGAAAGAATGCTCTGCCCTTATGGCTTCTGGCCACTAGTTCTCAGTACTGTGTTTTAAAAAAGAAAAACAGCCCCAGACTTGTATTAGTTTCTCGCCTTCTTTGTTTGCAGGAATTCAGACACTCAGAAAGGTGGAAGTAAGAGCAGCCTGAGGCATCTGCATGAGGTGGGTGTGAGGTGTTGTGTAACCACCGTGTTCGAACAGGTGCCCCCCAGGCCCCCACGCTGGGATCCCAGCACCCAGCTCCACCCAGGCCCTGACATTCTCATCAGCAACAGCCTCTGTCCCAGCCACTGCTGTTGTGGTGCCCTCAGGGGCAGCTTGGCAAAGCCCCGTCCCGCCAGGCACAGCTTACAGCCCCCAGGCCTCATGTCCCCCTCGCACGTCTGCTTCCTCAGGACGGCTGTTGCCGTGGCTCTCAGCTCACTGACTTGCTGGTAATGCTCAGGGCAGGGTTCTCCTTGCTCAGAGGATTGGTTTTCTTCCATTTTAACGCAGATTGCCTACAGAACAGATAGACAGTGACTCCAGGTTGCTGACTGCCTCCCACCACTGCAGCAACTGGTCTGATGAAAGTCAGTGAGGAGAACTGACTCATCACTAGCTGAGGACTCAGTGTTTGCTGCTGGTTTTCTCCTGATTTGTTTGCATGGTCTCATCCAGCCACATTCATCTATGCCAAATCCTGAAATCCTCACCCACTGCTCAGTCTGGTAGGGTTGACATTTGTATAGAGCATCATACTCGAGGTCCCCTGCTTCGGTCTGAGTTCCACATGCAGCACAAAGAAATCTAAGTACTCTAAATATAAGCTGAGGCAGGGTAGGTGAGCGGGAGAGGCCATCAGCCAATACCTCTGAGATGGTAAGCGATGGTCTCAATGGCCTCCACTTTCTCCAGCAGGTTTGGAGGTAGGCCTCAGCATTTCCTCACCCAGCTGTGCTGAGGGGAAGAATGCTCCACATCCCTCCAGAACCGATCTGAACCATAAGGACATGGACCAGAACTTCAAAAATTTGAATGAAAAGTTTCCCCCAATAGCTGTCTACCTGTTTAGAGGTGGTTGCCCTCCCTTTACTCCAGGATTTATAACTGCAAAAACTGAACTGCAGGGCCAAGGCACTTCAACAGGCTGTTACACTGAGAAATCTAGAGCAGAACCAAGCAAATCTTCATTAGCATGATTCTGGCTGGATATCACATTTGCCAATGCAGCCCATTCATTTGCAGCACCATCATTAGCCACCTGCTTACCTGACAGTCAGCCTCTTTGGAGATAATGAGCTGTTGGAAAGCAAAGCCCTCACAGGGTTAACATCCCCAGTGTCTTGATTTTTTAAAAAAACTGTAGATCTTGCCTATTCAAGGTCCTTACTCAACATTTACAACTCTCAGGACAAAGTCTGCAGGTAATATATGACCACAAATGGCATTTTAATGGTGTAATTGGACATGTTTCTTTGCTGTTCATGAAACTCGGCACAGTGCTGCAGACATAGTCCCGCAAGTGCCAGGTAGATGATGCAGCACTGAAAGACTTTCAAGAGCTGGAAAAATGAAGCTTTCCAAGCAGCTGCACTTGCTGGCCATCAGCAGTCAGTAGTATGCAAGAGCAGC
This sequence comes from Cnemophilus loriae, assembly GCA_013397755.1. Taxonomy (NCBI): domain Eukaryota; kingdom Metazoa; phylum Chordata; class Aves; order Passeriformes; family Corvidae; genus Cnemophilus; species Cnemophilus loriae. The sequence goes on along the minus strand of VZTF01006238.1, from coordinate 2,903,631 downwards.
ACTGATTCTGGTGCCGTCCTCAGGATCTGCAAGCACCCTGTGGAGCTGGAGTAGCAAGGCCCAACATTGCATTCACACCTGTGCTCAAGAAAGTTGTCCGTTTTCCAGGCTGGTAGCACCGCCTCCTTGTTTCCTGCAGCAGCAGAAGGCAATGGCTCCAGCCTTTTGTCCCACCACTGACTTGCCTCAAGCAGTCAATGTTTTGGTGTTGGTTTTGGTCTCAGCTCCTGTGCTCTGGTCATGGAGACTGTGGCTGATCTCTTGCCACACATGGACAACTACAAGTCTCGCTCTAGCAGCCTGTCAGTTACCACAGAGCAGTGAACTTTCCTGAGGGTTACATTCCTCAGCACTTACTCATCCACAACTGCCTGTTGGAGGATGCAGCCCCAGGTCCTTCATTTCTGGGCAGGCCCGTGTTGTTTATGTTGAGCAGGGCTGTTGCACAGCAGCATTTCTGGGACATCTCTTCATTACAGTGGTCTGAGCCACCCTTTCCCTCTTGGTCCAGAAGATAACCTTGCCATCTTAGCAAGGCAGCCCCCCTGTACTTCTAAATGGTTCCAAAGAAAACCAGCCTTAAACCATGAAAGTCAGTTAACTGAGGAGAGACAAAGGTGGGACTTCGAATCATTTTTCTTAACTGGGTCAGCAGTGGGCAGTTTGGTTATCACCCAAACCTTACTCACCTGCAGGGAATTCGTATGTATTCTACATCCCTGCTCTATCTTCTTCCAGTGACCTTTTCTTTCCCAGCAGAGACCTTTCCCCCACCCCTTGTAAAATGCAGATTATCTTCAACAAAGTGGATACCTCCTACTACCAGACTTCCTGGTGTACACTGGCATTGCTATCCTAAGAAACCACCTAGTCAAGATTGTCATGAAAAGACTGAGAAAGGATGCTGCCTCCCACCTTTGGGATAGTATAACATTTTAGCCCTTTTCTGCTCCAGATGCCCATGACATTTGCACTCATCCAGCAGGGCAGAGAAAACAGGGAGACTTATCATTGCACATTCTTCTGGTGGCATCTGCCAGACACTTCCCTGCAGAGCATGAAAAAGGTTCAGTATTTGTCAGGATCCAATTACAATTTTGCCAAAGAAGGGACTAGGAAAAGCCAGCTCCTTCCATGCCATGTCCTGTTGTTCTGCCATGGCAATTTCATTGTGGGGTCTAGCAGTGACCCCATGGTGATAGGAGAAGGTGCAAGGAACTGTTTACCTGGTCAGTCCCTGTGCACAAACAGGCAGCAGCAGAAAAAATCCCAAATACATCCAAGTAAGTGAAAGATGAGCTAGGAATATGCCTATATATGAAGGCAGTAATTGACCTGGGAATTGTAACCAGGGGGAAAAAAAGATAAAATGGAAATTAGAAAACTAGAGAGAGGCAGGTGCCCACAGCACTTAGGGGACCATGAAAACACAGAAAAGTTGGTTTATGTTGCACTTGCATTCAAAGGGATAACCACATGTAGATAAATTGATGCAGCTCTGATATTAAATGAGACAGAGGCCTGTGTGGGAATGTAATGGGGTGTAAGGAGTGACAAAAAAAAAAGATTGTCATCCATTATCCTTTTGGCAGTACAGTCAGACTGATAAAAAAAAAATCCCTTGCTTTACAAGGATGCATTTGATTCACTGTTTTGTGACACTGAGAGGATTAAAACTGGCTAACTGATAGATTTTAGAAAGTCACTGTAGGGGCATATCATTACCAGCTCAATGTCCTGAGGTGCCTGCAAAGTTTTATGTGGTAGATGTGGTGGGTAGTGAATGTGTGTGAAAGTAACCTGTCCTTGGTATTAATGAACCTAAATGGAGGATCATGCACCAGGGAAGAAAACTGAAGGTCACATTTATGAAATGCTGGACTGGCCCTGCAGAGAGGGGCTCCTGGGTGATGATTCATAGCAGCTCCATCAGCAGCTTCCCAGGCTAACCCATGGTCACAGGAGCAAACTAGATCCTCTGCTCCATTGGCAGAGGGATTGCAGCTGGAGGCATGACTGCTTCCCTCCTGCATCGTGTGGGACAGGATCCATGGGGCAGTGCCAGCGGGGCTCAGCTCGAGATTCACCCACCCAAAGGCAGGTGTCTGCTCGTGGCTGGGGTGTCCAGGCACTGAGGGTACCTGAGACATTCTAAAGCATCCTGCCCGACCTCACTGAGCCCTTGGGGTCTTTCAGATCTCCTGTGCCACTCCTGCCAGGCAATCTAGGCCCCCCAGAGCCTCTCAGATGGCACAAATATCTATATTTAGGCAACCAAGTCAAGCCATCCAATATGAGTTGTCTGGATGTCTAAATGCATTGTCATTATCTCGAACCAAACCTGCTGCCTGTGCCCAGCCCCATCAGTGAAGGGTGGAAAGGGTGTTGACAATGTGGGAGCCATTCAGAAGACAGCTCCAGGGCACACCAGAGGCTTACAAACCTGCCCTGGAGCAAGATGCTGGAGCAAGATGCTGGAGCAAGCTGTCCTGTTCACTGCTGTGAGAGCGAGCTGCGGAGCAGCCAGGTAACCACCCCAACCAAGCATGGCTGTAACCAGCCAGTGGGGAGAAAAGGCATGAGATCTTACAGCTTTGAACAGTCACAGAACATGGAGTTCAGAGGGAAGGTATTTCCCACCAGGGGTAATTGTGCATTGAACAGCTTTCCTGGGCACATGGCAGATTCCTCAATTTCCAGTCATGATTTCAAGATTTCACATGACAGTTTTATTCAGGCACATTATGTTTTGCTCAGCAGTTACTGTCGAGTTTTGCTGAGCATAAAAGGATTAGGGTATATTATTTTATTAGTCCTTTTGTCTGGCATCCATCAAGATGCTCTTTCATTGCACAGCAAGCTCAAGGGCACACCAGGAGCTTCTCCCCAGCTATGCCCGTTGGCACACACAGCTGAAGAAAAGGGGGAAAAAAGAATCTTCAATATAAAAAGTTTTAACACTGAATATATCAATAAATAAATCAATCACTGATATTTCGTTGCAGCAAAATACTCTGGTCTCATGTAACTCCAGCAGAAAAAAAAACCCCACTATAAAACAGGAGACAATAGGTCTCTTACCAACAGAGCCCCACTGTACCTGCTCTACCACATATTGCCACATCTCTCTTGGGGCTTCAGTGACCTCTGGCATTTTCAGTGAAGCTGAGACATAAATAATTCCTTAATGGATATAGCATTTTCCATACTCCCTTCCTTTCAAAACCCTTAAACAGATCCACTCCCTCCTCCTTTCCCACACCAGCCCTTGGGGAAAAAGAGGGATTATTTTATTTTTTTAACAGATACATGTCTGCAGCCGAATTACTACTGGTGTTTCCTTCCTAGCAATAATTGGGAAAGCTTCCATTTTGTAACCATCCTAGATCAATCACAAATGGAGACAGCAAGGCATTATATGACCATTCTTTGCCTACACTGCATTGCAGAACTGCATATCCATATACAATTTTCTAAAATAGTTGCCTTCCCTGTGACTTGTCCCCATCTCTTCTTTATTTTTGTGTTAGCTTTCAGTTCCTGCCTATCCCCTTTTCTCCAGTGCCGCCAAATGAATTGTTCAGGACAAGGAAATTTGCACCCTCTTTCCACTGGGATCCTGCTCCCTCCCCACCTTGGCCTGAAGCTCATTTTTGAGCTTTCAGTACCAGCTTTCCTTAGCGTCTTCCATTCTCATTTTCCACAACTGTCTCAGATCCAGCGCCCAGTTGTTCCACCTCAGCACAGACCCCAGCTCAAAAACAGCTTTGGAAAGCAACACGTACCCCATGCATGACACATTCCTTCCCTGGCCGCAGTTCCTGACACCCCAGCTACACATCCCTTATGAGACGTGATGTCTCCAGCTCCATGCAGTGAGAACACAGGCACAAAATAACCTGGGCATGAAGTGTTTCACTGTGCAGGAAAGGGATGAGGCTGCTACACAGCTGCTGTCCTATCACCTCCTCTCCGCAGAGCTCATGGATGCTCGGCTGCAAAGTTAATGAGCACAGGCACAGAGCTCAGAACAGCAAGGCTGCGGAGGGGAGGGGAGGCGAGGCGAGGCGAGGCGAGGCGAGGCGAGGCGAGGCGAGGACCTGAACTGTTTGGACTTTGTAAGCCAGTCCAACAAAGCCATAATCCTTTTTGGCATTCTCTGGGCACTGCCTGAAGGGGAACGAGACTTCACACAGATTAGCAGACCAGACACACACAAGGTGGAGAGCAAGAGTAGAAGAGACCCAAGCTCCTTTCCTTCTTCCTTCTGGTCTTCCTGAAATTCATGCACTCTGGTGCCTTTTTTAGAAATAACATTAAAATGGCTCAAGCTCCTGCCAGCAGCTGCCCTGCCCTGAGCAGAACACACTCTCCCTATCTTGTGCTAGCAGCTATCAAAACACTTTTCAAAGGAAATACGAGAGGTGGAGATAAGCACTGGGTTAAATTCACCCCCTACTACATTCAGGTTTCCATTCTCTGTATCACCTCCTCCCCCTTCCCCAGCTGATGGGCCAATAATCTTAAAACCCAGAGAAAGTTGTGCCACTGGAAGAAAGCAGCTTGCTAGCCAAGCTGAGCAGACGTCAGCCACACCACCTGGAAATAGGCACTACAGGGCTGCTTCCATCACACTGCTTCTACGAAACACCTCTCAACACCCTGTAAATAATCTATAGCAATAACCTTAAAACTCAGAGAAAGTTGTGCCATGGGAAGAAAGCAAAACGAATTAGGTCATCATTGTTTTCCTAGGTGTCTGCCATCACCAGGAATTAGTTAACCACCAAAAAATTATTATTCACACAGACATTTAAATGCTGAAAGGAATGATCATCAGATGAGAGCCAAGAGCAGGGCCTTGTTGTCTCCCACAGTAGTGCTAGTGCTTAGGGAAAATACACTTTAACTTCTGGCCAAGCATTTCCTGCTCCCACCGCTGCCAGGAGGAAAACGTGCCTTTTCCTAATGCCTTTTCCTAATGTGCTCACACTGGTTTCATATGGAAGCACTAATAAAAGGGGAGGATGTCAGGGATTGTGAGAAACATAGACCCACAACTGCTTCATTTTTCAAATCAGTCCAACTGAGTGTAGCCACAAATCATGCAGAGTTTTGTTAAATAGAGAAGAAAGCCATACTGAGCTTGCCTGGCAAGCACAGGAGGAGCAGTCATGGCTCAGAAGTTTATTACGTCTCGGTGGGGCTAAGCTAGCTCTGCTCCCATTGACTGTGGAGAGGTGAGCAGCTATCATCTGCTCTGATGAGGCTTAACAGAAATAGAGCAAAACCAGACATATTTAGCAACAGGGCATTTATACAAGTACCTGATGATCTAAAGAGTAACCACCACCCTGCTGTCAAACCAAAAAGAGCGTATGGCTGCCTGCCTTGACCATGGTCCAGGCCTAAAGGGGCACAGCGCACACATCACCACCTCCCTCCACAGCTCTTACTCAGCCTCCAGAGTCAGCTGGGGCTTTTGATTCTAATTTCATGGTGTGAGCCTAGACTTTAGCGGGTGAAGTGCAGTCCCCCTGCAATCTACAGGTTGGCAAGCAGAGGTGAGAGCTGAGAACAAAGCATTGCTAACTTCCAGAGGTGGTGAGGTGAGACGTAAGAAAATGCTGTAAAGCACCACCCCTCAAGCTGTTAACTACTCTGAGCCAGCTAAATTTAGGGCAGGGTCTAAAAGCAGCCCTGCCAGTTACTGCTGAGGCAGGAGGAGGCGCGTCCCAGCTGCACCAGGCACACAGTGACGCTCTGCTTGCACACAGCCTGTGTGTGCAACACAGCAACACCAACACTGGAAGCAGCAGGCAGGCTGCAAACCTCTGAGCTCCTTCTGAAGTGCCAGGCAATGGCATGTCCCGTGGGCTGGGAATTCTGTACCCAGCACAGAAGCAGCAGTTGGCCCCTCAGGGGCTCTGGCACAGCTCTCCAGTTGGCTAGGCTACGGAGCCACCTTGCAAACTGAGTCTCATCCTCGATCTCCTGCCACTCCGCAGGCTGCAACCACAGCATCCTCAGGGGTTACAAGTAGCACAGAAGGGAATGGCCTTCAAAACAGGGTGGCCACAGCCAAAGCACCCAACAAAAGCAGTCAGCAATGGTGTTAACTCCCAGGGGACCAGGACATGACAGGAAGGAAAGACTCATGCAAAAGGAAATGCTGCTGAACTGGTCAGACCTCTCCATCTCCTCTTTTGAGTTCCAAGCTGTGTGTCAGGGACAGTGCTGGGCTAGAGACATCCTGGGTACCATCAGTGACATGTCCTGGTGGTAAACAGTGGGTTTCCCAGACATGCACCACTGTCACTGTCAGGTTTTCATCCTTCCTCAGTGCCTGATATTGACTGAAGCAGTAGCACATTTCCACGTACATCTGTGTAGTGTCAGAGATGAAAGCACTGCTCGTTGCACCCCTGGGCTCTATTCATAACTTCAAAAGGTGGCACATTAGATGCTCGTGTTTGAGAGGTGCTCATAAAAATCACCATCTACTGAGGTAACACAAAACAGTGACTTCTGTCACCAAATTGTACAAACTTTTCCCTGCTCTGTTATCTCTTTCTCACAGGCTCCCTTCAGTGCCATTTTTTGACCATATTTTCAGATAGCTGCTCACTGTTAGCTCGAGACAGTTCAATTTCTTATAACATTGTACAATCATTTAGGGTTGTTTTACATTTAGCATTGTAAGACAAAAAAAGACTCTTGACAGTTTGGGTATAGCAAAAGAAGTGAAGTTGGTGAAGTTAGGGGTTTTTGTTGGGTTTCCTGGACCTAAAGCCACATTAGCCTCTAGGCAGTGATCTAGAAAAAAACCCCATGTTTCTAACCCAAAAAAAGCTCCTGGTCTCTATTAAGCATTAAATGGCTGATTTATTCACCAGGGGGATGCTGGAGGGTTTTTCACTCACAATCCTTTCAAAATGATTATTATTCTACTTAAAATGCCTTCCAAGTGTCTGCTTTTGAGTCTAATCCATGTTAAACAAGAGCTGGGAGAAAGCTTTGTCTGGTGAGCTAACAGAAGCTTCATTTCAAACTCAAATAACCTCTTCTGGAAACAGTATAAAACAAACATTGGTGGAAAAAAAAGGAAAGAGAAGAAGAAATTATATCTTCCTTCTTCTCAAATCAGACCACTGCTGCTACAGTTACCCTCTGTGTTGTGAAGAGTCCTTCTTTGTGATCCCCCTTAGCTCAGACCATGTGCAAATCCCAATCCTATGTGCTTTTATTAGCAGACTCAGGTATTTAAGGGTTAAAAGACTCACTTATGATAAGATGAAAATTAAGTACATTGAGATTGGAAGAGAGCAACAGCTTGCTTAGAAATGCCTGTACTCAGTAGTAAAAACTAACAGGAATAAGCCATCATACTATTTTAAAAGACCAGACTTTTCCTTTTTCCCATGTTTTAAATGAACTAGATGAAAAGCAATCGAAATATTCAGTAAAATGCCTGTCAATGCCAGCTTGTATTTGTAATATAATGTAGTTTCCTAAGATGTTGGTTCAGTAAGATTAATAGTATTTTTAAAAAGCTATAAAATAGCCACATCAGAAATTCATATAGAAATCTGAATATTACCAAAAAAGCTTAAGAAAGCTAAATAAAAAATCAAAGGACTGATAATTTCTCATGTCTCACCAGGTGATATAAATTTAGTTCTCCTTTATAAAAAGTTATTGAATCCAACTTTAAAAAGGACTTTGTTCCCCTTATGTCTTAATGACAATTTAAGGATAGATCTGTAAAAGCAGCACACTCTAAAAGTCACTGCATGACTCTTCCAGCTAATAAAACCAAGGTAACTTTGGTACAACATTAAAGCAGTCAGTGTTAATGGATTACAGGGTTTTAAGCAATGCTGCTGCAGAGGCATCCAAAGCACTGCAGGAATGTGGTGGTGTTCCCCTGCACTGACCTGTGGGTTTCAGTCCAGGACTTCCCCATCTCAGTAGGTGGCAGATCATTCAGATTATGGCCTGTTTGGATTGCTCTTGCCATGGAGAGCCAGAAACACTGCAAAAAGCAGGCAGTGACTGAGGCTGTTTCTCTGAGCCCCAGTGTCCAGCTGCCATGCTGGGGGAGGGCACTCCATGCCAGTCACACCACAGAGTGACCTAGGGATGAGGAAGTTCCTCTCAGATGGGTGCAGGAGGCATCACCCCTCGGTCACAGAGGGACGGACACAAGTGCACAGGAGGGCCTGTTGCTTGGCGTGTTCTGCCTGTACTTTGTGAGCGTGGTCTAGCATGTGGGTGCATCCCCCAAACACCAGTGTTGGGGCGTGGACATTTCTCAGAACTCTGAGTGGCAAGGAGCTGCACAACTTAAACCCAGTCTTCAGTGGGCACAGCAGGACCCACTCAGCTGGGTGCCAAGTTTAGGTACAAGGAGCACATACCTGAAAAAAAGAAAGATAAATTCAATCACAGAGCCAGTTAACAGGAAAATGAAGAATAAAATCTGATCTCGCTCCAAGGCAGAGACCTATTGCCAATGGTTCCCACTGTATGTTTTCCACAGACCCCAAGAACCTTCATACTATTTCAATAGATCTTCAAAAATTAACTAAACCTATTGTCACACCAGGCTGAGGCTCACACCTCTAAGATAAGCATCCTTTGGGGACCCCTCACCTCAAAATGGAACACGAAGATCTGCTGCATTCAACCCAACATCTTCTGAATCACTGCCAGCTGTTGAGCAAAGGCTCTTTATGATGATGTGGACTGACTCAGCTAAAGGCAGCATGGCATTACACTGCCTTATGGGAAATGAGCCACTGTCAGCACAAAGGGAGTCCAGCACAAGGTTTTATAGCACACAATTTATTATTTCCATCCTTATTACACCAAGGTGTCAAACAAGATCCTGAAGATGCAATGGCAGCAGTTAGCATGCAAATGGCTACGCTCATTTTCAGCATCCTACAAACCACTCAGACTGGGAAAAAAATTGCAGCCTGCCTTGGCGTTAGCACTTTGCAATTAAATCCTCACCTTTCCATCTCTTGCTTGGAGCACTGTCTTGCTAGAAATAGTGCAGCCATGCCTGGCTTCCCACTTTTCTCACATCCTTATTATTCCAGCAGGCTGGGGCCACTTGGTCTGTGAGGGCCAGCGATTCATAAACCCTTACCTTGCTCTGTGGAAAGCCATTTCATGATAGCACAAAACCCACACTGACACTGCTGTGTTATACACAGGCTATGGAAGCTTTGCAGGGAAATCCATTAACCATGTGCATTTAGAGGAGACACAATTACTCTGCCTGTAACTGCACCTTGGTGAGTGATTCTGCAGCAACACCATGGACATTCACTAACAATCACCACTCTGGGCCTCCACAAGGCACAATATGATGTCTCTTCACTCAGTTGTGCAGCACATTTCCCCAAAGGAAAGTGAAGGCAGCCTCTTCCACAGCCTTTGTAACTGCAGTTGTAAGAAAAAAAACCAAAAAACCAAACCAAACCCACACAAAACTTTTAATTAAATAAGTTACTTCAAAACCAAGACCTACCCACATTAGCAGGAGATTTAGCATAAGTTCTCCTGGGGATGAGGGAAGTGTTTATACCAGCCAACAAAGCATCTCTGCACTCTCTGATTTGCCCTTACAGAGAGGAGGTAACCACATCCACCCCAAGAGCGGCAGGAAAGTTTCATTAACTGATGGTTACACAACACTTTCACAGGGAAGCCACGTGTTTACAGTTTCATTTTGTCATAATTAGGGTCACATACTAAAGCACTGTCTCCAGGACTTTAATACCCAATTTGTGTAAGGGGCATTTCACAAAACTCAGCAAAAAAATTCCTTGCTATTAAGCAATCTATTATTCCCACATATGTACACTCATGTCTTACAGATGCCCTGACATGTTTCAGAAGAAGCAGGTAGTAGGCAAAAGTTTTACTTGCTCATGACTCAATGACATTAAACCAACTTGCTTTAACTAACTGTGTCTGATGCAGGGAGCACTATTTATCCCACCGCTAAAAAAAAAATTAAAGAAAAAGTTTTGCCTTCATTGAAAAGAAGCTTGGTTCGGGTGGCTATCTGAACACAAGAATGGAGGAAAGGCAGATGCATTGGTGTCCTCTGGGCTAAATCAAATCTATCTTTCAGGACTGATCAACAGAGATGCCAAAGCTGTGCTGTTCATTGTGAGACCTGAGCTGTGACTTCGCTGCAATGTGTCACTGACCCCAGGGTGAGGCACTGGTCTCTCTTGGGCCCAAGGCACCTGAGCAGATGTAACAATGAGCTTCCATATGGTCTGTTAATGAAGGTCACTAAACGCCCCTCAGCAGATACATGTTTTGATATCTCCTGGACAAAACCATATTTCTATTTCATCACTGTCAGATGGTATTTGAGTGCTAATACCTAGAAATACCTGAGGCACTTGACCTCCTTCTTCTAGGAATTTCACCCTGTGTTTTGAAAACACAGACTTGACTGTATGTCTTGCTGAAGTGTTGCTGACATTACATGACATCCTGGAGCTGGCTAAACAGAGACAAGAGCCCTGGGGGAAGAAAAGGAAAGATTTTTGCAGAGATGATGTCCAGGTGGTACCATACATGGATATTTTAAAATCAAGGGCATAAAGTGTTATTTAAGGTCATGACTGGGGTCACAGTAATAAACAGTTCAGGCCTACAGAAAATCAGAGTAATGGCAGAAGAAACTCATATGTGAGATTAAAGGTAATGAGTACATCATTTGACTGATCCCATCATTTTGTTTGAAATCATCTTTCAATGCAGAGCATCTCTGCTCGCCGGGGTCTGCTCCCATACAGAACCCCCACCTCCCCGTTTTGCTTGGATTTTCAGTCTTCAGCCACACATATGTGACAAATCCACTAAGTCTATAATTTATGCACATGTATATCTACCTCCAACTTTCCATCAGCTCCAGGGAAGATTCAGAGGGTCCATCTGTGCATGTAAATAAGGCTGGGCAGGGCTTGTCTACGACCAGGGGCCACGTACTGGCCACCTCTCTACAGCTCCATTCTCTTCACACCAGTCTCCAGTCTGAGAGCTAAGGGTGTAAAACTGACCTCCCCAGCACTTGTGGAGGCCAAGGAAAGGATGGACATTTTGAGAGAATAATAACTGATGGATCTGGTCACACAAATGACTATTGGGAGTAATCCTGAGCAAAGAACCTGAGCACTTCAGTGGCCTCTGTGGGAAAGGTGAAAAAGGCAGCATCACCACTGAGCTCAGTTGTTTCTACTGATGAGGAGCTGAGCCGTGTGCTGTTTTCCCCCTGTGCAGACAGGCTGCATGCACATTAGCAAAAATACAGCCTCCTCTCCAGGTGGAATTTGATTGCCCAAGTAATCCCAGAGTTGGACTTTGTGATCCTCATTGGTCCCTTCCAATTCGGGATATTCTATGATTCTGATTCCAGTCATGGGCTGGTGTCAGTGCTCTACTCAATCACAACATTCATGACTCTTCTCAGAGGACCCCAGCAACAGGACAAGAGGCAACAGCCACACCCTGGAACAAGGGAAATGAGTTTTTATTGTGAATGTGGTCAGGCACTGGAGCAAGCTTCCCAGAGAGGATGTGGAGTCTCTATCTCTGGAGCTACTTAAAAGTGGACAAGACCCTGAGCAGCCTGATCTGGCTGGTCCTGCATTGAGCAGAGGGTTGGACTAGAGACCTTAAAGGGTGACATCTCTAGGACATCTCAAATGGTTCTGTTTTCCCATGCAGAGATTCAGTTTGCTGGAGTCTCTGCTCCTCCATGAGCTGGAAAAGAAAAAATCTTCCTTGCCAGCAGTACCAATTTGCCCATCTCCATTCCTAGTGAAGCTACTCTGTGTTTGTAGATCTGAGAAGAGTCACTGAGTTTACAAAAACCAAATCCTAGGATCTGTGACCCATATTTCTGGGGAGTTCAAGGGAACAATCCCGTGTGTCCTCCTTCCCCTTTTAATTCCCAGCAGCACAAAGGTGAAAGCAATGTCAGTCCCTGGGCTCCCATACCTCAGGCCTGCCTTCTAGAAAAGCACAGCTTGACATTTTTAACTACATGCTGAAATGTACTTTGTACATTAGCTACAGGCTGTACAGGTGAACGTTTTTATAAAGGAAATGCTTTAAAAAACTTCCTTGCCATTAATCCCTTCAGATGTGAAATACTAAAAACTGTACAAGTTCTTTCAACTAGAAGGTGGCAAAGGCTTCCTCTGAGCTAAAAGCACACAGTTTTGCACATTAAAGACAGGGTAGATGAAAGGAAGGTCTCTTCACAAGTGATCTGATCCTGCCGACTCCACCCTTTGCAGATAAAACCCTGGGAAGTCCTGCCCTGCCTCTCTCCCTCAGGCCACCCAGCTCTGGTCCCACCTCCACTCCATCCAGGAGATGGATATGCTCTATCACAGGCTGGCTTCAGAGATCTTTGTAACAAGCCTGCCTTGTCTTTGGGGCTGCTTAGGAGACACAGGTTTGTTAGCACCAGGATAGGTCATGCATACCATGGAGGCACCGGGCAAGATCCCAGCACAGCCATCAGGAAGTTATTCCATGGCCTGTGCCATAAAACCCAACATTACCCAAATGCATGTCTTTACCCCAGGTCATCTGTGAGGCATGGATGTAGCTAAAGCCTGAAGTGGGCTAAGGGCAGAGGGACTGCCAGCACAGCTCAGCTGTCAGGAGACAACCCTGCCAGCTCCCAGAACTCAGATATGTGTCTGAATACCAGGTCAGTTTTATTACTTGCTGGCAAGGCATTAGCCTTGGCTATTTTCTTCCTCTGTGCAAGTTAAACCAGTTTGATTGCATCTGTATTTGGTGGTCCCTCTCTATCGGGCTTCCCTGCACTACCAGGGCTTGGCCATGGCTCCACAGAGCAGAGTATTTATTTAATAAAAGGAGTCCCAGTTTGGTGGTGATAAAGGCTGCAGAGCTGGAGGTCAACCAACCTAACAGTGTCTCAAGTCAGAGAAGTTCACATTTGCCCGTGACCCTCCACTGCCTCTCTTGCAGGGCTCCAGGCTCTTAGGATGGAACAGAAAGCAAAGGTGTGAGTGTCAGAGAAGAGGTGTCCCTAGTCAGGGACATCTGCAAAGCTCAGCTTGGCAAAGGGGACCAACAGCAATGCCAGATATCACGGCTGCCTTTTGCTCTCTGGTCAAAGCATCACGAGGCTGCAGCATGTCTGTGCTGGGCAGGCAGCCAAGGAAGTGCTCCTGGAGCCCCTTGCCTTCTTCCAGGCTGGGACAGGGCAAAAGCCACAGGAGAACTGGGTGCTGTCCAAGCAGCAAAGCAGTTTCTGCTGTACAAAGGCAGGCCTGTCACCTGCCTGCTTCCCTACACCCTGCCTGGTGTCACCCCAGGCTTGTGCAGGTCTGCTGAGGTCCAAGCCCAGCAGCACCTGTAATTCTGCTGAAGTCTGGGATTGAGTGCCGTAGCTGAAATCCTGTAGCCCACCAAACACTGGGAATGTCAGCCTGTCCAAAGTCAGCTAGTCTTCAGAAACTTCAACCCTGTCCTCACTGAGGATGAGAAAAAATCTTCACAAACCTGGAACAAGAACAAAGTTTCTGCAGGAAGGGGAGGTTCATCTCTTGCTGATAAGCTTCACACACCCACAGGATCTCTGCAGAGCTCTCCTGCTTCCTTACACCCTTGTGTTTAGCCAACAGAGTTGCAGGCAGCCATCTCTAAGGGCCACCCACACAGTCCCACCGTGAATATCAGGACAAAGAGAGGAGAAGGATGTGGCTGGGGAGCCTCAGTAGGACACCTAGCACAGCTCTCTTCAGGAGAGCGGCCCGCTGGGGATGGAGCAGGGGTGTGGAGTCCACAGGCCATCCCTGTTTGGAGATATACTGGGGTTGGGAGTCACAGTGGGAAAGGCCAGGGGACGGGGGGAGAGGAAGTCAGAATTGAAGCAAGCAAGGTGGGACAAACTCAAAGGGGCTGAGTGGAGTCAGGGGCAGCATTTATGCTACTGATGATGTGAGAACACCATGCAGACGGCTTGAGTCGTCCCCACTTTGGTAACTGCGTCCATACTGTGGTCACTGACTGGAATTTGCAGCTTGAGTTGCAAGTCACTGGTGGGAGCACAGCACTACCAGGTGGACACCAGCTCATCTGCATTGTGCTGTGTCTCACCTGCTGTGGAGCTTCCCCCCTCACCCCCCCCCCCCCCGACGGCTGCAGGTGACAGTGATTTTGGCCTTTTTCCTCGTCTGGCCATAGTTTGAGACTCACAGAGGGACTCAAAAGAAAGTGCTGTCTTGTGAGCACGCAAGCTGCTCACACAGGACATACTGTCATGCTCCAGCTGTGGCACAGCTGCCTCTCCGGCGTGCGGAGACGCTCGGGCAGGAGCCGGCTGCAGCTGCGGCTGGTGGAAGCGCTCCCATGGCCTGAGCCCTCCGCGCTCCCAAAGGAAAGACTGCAGGAAGACAGCGTGGTGAGAGACACGAAAGCAAACTCTTTGCTCGGCTGGATCTTTACTCTTGTGTTTTTGAACAAAGCAGAGCCCTTTCCTTGAAATGTGGGAAGCAGGGAGAAAAGAAGTGTTTACTGGCAATGCTTAGGTTGCAGTAAAATCCAAGATGTGTTGAAAGGACACTCCTAAAAAATACGCTTTTGTATTTAAACATCTGTTCTCAGCAGGTTTTTTGTGAATTAGATGAGTCAAACTCCAGCCCTGGGCCAAAGCCCAGCTCCATTAATTACACAGGGGCAACCTCCCTCCCTCCTCCAGCTGTGGTTTCCCCACTGCATCTTGGTCCCAAGCTGCTGAAGCATGATTCTTCAGTCAAGGAATTGGTCTCCCCTGCTGCGAAGCACCCATCTTTCCAGCTCATCTCAGCCAGGAGAGGTATGTTCAGCATGAGGCAGCACCTTGAGGAGCAGCAGAGATGAAACAGGTTTAGGAACATTAACACCTAACCATCACCTTCCAACTCAGCCTCTTGGACCTTTCTTCTCTGCATCTCAATGGCCTCTCTCTTGCAGTTATTTTTCTCTGGGGAACTTGTGCAGGCAAAGCCAATTTCCTCCTCCCACTCCCCATTTGGGTCTCCAGGCAGACAACACTGGCTCTGTGCTCTTTCTCAAGCTCAGATTTTTCCATCCACTGAATTTCACAGCACATCAGGTCAGGACATGGCTCAGACCCACCAGATATAAGGTCTCTGCATCAAAGCAAATACCTGAAGAACTGTCAACATTAGAAATAAATTTTTCAGAAGGTTTTGGGTCAGAACTGGAGAAAAATCCAGGTGAAGATGTTATCTGGGAAAATGTTTGGAAAGCCAAGTGATGGATGCTGGCTCTGCTTTAAGCAAGGTACACATTGGCTTTGCTACACACAAGTTAATGTTAGAAAGGCAGATTAATATATAAACTTGTTCACTGAAGGGTAGCACCAGTGCAGCAATTTGCAGTGGGCAAGATGAAGGTTTTCTTGTTCCGTGGAGATCAAATCTTACTGTTTTCTTCTCAGAGCATGGCAAAAGCTGTCTAAGCCAGTTTGAAATCTAAATAACCTTCTGATGGACATTCACTGGGCTTCTTCTAACAAATTCACAGTGAAAATCTGTACCGAGATCTCCAGGCTCTCTCCAAACGTGCCATGGCGTCCTCATGGTGCAAGGCAGGAGTGTCCAGGTCCTGGCAGTGGTCAGCCAGCATCCGTGTCGTTGTGGAGGACAGCCAGGAAGAGGCAGCATCTCCCCATGCTCCATTCCAGGGAAGTGGATACCCTGTGAGGGATGCCTGGGAAGCATGGGAGAAATCACCCTTTCAGTCAGCAAGCAAGAGGGAGAGATGCATTCTGATATTATGTATTTTAACTTTGAATTTTAATCCTTTTTGTGGTTAATACAGGTGACCACAAAAAAACCCTCATAGTTTTCCAGAACTGTTAAAAGGGACTGTTATCTATCTCTGCTGAAGACTTGCTGAAAATTCACCAAGTATGAGGAAAGAAAACAAAACCTAAATAATGTGCTGTGATATTGTTACAAGATCAGCTCCTTCTGTGAACTAACTGCAAAAAGCGTAGAAAATTTCTGGTGGGAACAAAAACCTGGAAAAACACAGCTCCTCAGGTTCTGTTTTGATTATTGTATCGGAGGGAGCCTGTTATTTTACCCAGCAAGGAAACGCCTCATGTGTTTGGCTCTCTGGTGCTCCCATCGTAACTCCTGGTAGTTCTGCAGCTGCCCATCACACCTCCCTAGGGTGAACAGCAACACAGCCCAGCACTACATCCCTCCAAATGCTAGTGCTGGGACCTTCTCGGGGTGTTTTCCCTGCCAGGGGAACGTGTCTGTGGGACACAGTGTGTATTCATGTCTGTCTTCCATCCTCCCATCCCCACCTTGCACCAATGCTGCCGAGTGCAAGGGCCGGCTTGGGCTGGGCCTTGCACTGGCTACAGCCATGGAGATCTGTCCTGTGGCCAGAGGGTTGGTTGCTCCAGGGGTTGAAGACAAGAGAGCAAAGACCTGAGGAAGCAAAAAGCTCAGGCTCTGCATTACAGAAGAACAACAATTCCTTGGCTTGAACAGAGAACAAGTCTGAACTATGGGGTCTCACTTTGAGGTTAAAGTGAGGTATAGGATCAGGTCTGTGAGATCATCTCGCAGCAACCATGGACAGGGGAGAAGGTAGGGAACAAAAAATGTTGCTGGAGCTGGCTGCAATTTTTCACGTGCCCTTTCTTTTCACAGATGAAAGATTGTCAGGAGAGAGAAGAGTGACAGTCCTGCCTGTAGTCTGGGGATAGGATGAGACATGGCAAGAGGCAGAGTCAGGTATGAGGTAACAGTATGGTTTAGTCTCCTACTTGGGGAGTGAGCAATCTGAAAAGAAGATCTGAAAGTCACATTTTGTCCTGGCAATTGCATGCCTCAACTCCACTTTGGCCTTTGCTCATAAAAGTCCAGTTAAATTCTATAGCAGGGTAAATCAGTACTAGTGGTTTCAATGGATAATGGTACTCTTAAAATAATCCCACATTCCTCAAATAAATGTGATGGTTTAGAAAGACTTGGATGTTAACATGTACAAATGTGTATGTATATGCATGCACACATTTATCTCTCTATAATGAAATCTTTTATTAGAAGGCATGATTGAGGAGTGCTGTCTAAGAGCGGGCATCCACAGCATACATCCTTTTCTTTCCCAAAGCAGAGGCTGAGAGTGCCAGCACAGCAGGAGTCAGAAGAGGCCATCTACCATGTAACTCCAGCATCATTGTCCAGAAGAGCTCCTGGGCTCCCACAGGATTTGGGAGAAGCCAGGAGCCAGCACTGCTGGCTCCCTCAACACTGTGCTTTTCATGTGAAGGATTCTGGCTCCTTGCTGGTCTGGCTGGGTGCCATGCAAAATTGATCCACATGCCATATTTGGCAGTTGCACTACACACTTCCACCCCTGCTCTTGAAGATCAGCCAAGGTACTATCCACTGGCCCTGCTGGGAAATGGTCTTAAAAGGCACCAGGCCATCATAAAGAGGAATTTGCCAATATTCATTGATTTTTCTGAGGAGTCATGTACTTATCAGGCCTTTAGCTTTTGGAAAATTTTCTCTTTAATTCTCAGCAGTCCTTTAGGGACAGGGAAATATCACTGAATGGCCTCAGAGTCCTTCAGTGTCACTGCTAAACCACAGCAGCATTTGAGGTCACCACTGCTCAAACACTTTCCTGGCTCCAGCAGTGATCTGCTTCAAAACACAAGGCATTTGGCTCATTTTGACAGCTGGTTTATGGAGCCAGCATTGCTTCCAAGTGAATCTGGGGAACTGTCCTGGAATGAACTGTTTCCATGGGGGCAGCCAGGAAACTTTCCAGGAGGCTCCACTCCTTCAGAGACAGCCTGCAGGGATGGAGAAGGAGGAGGAATTTGCTCACTTCTTCTTGAGAAGAATTTTTGTCTCTGATGCTTGCAGAGCCTGTTCCCTTGGGACATTTTGTTTGCAGCTATTTGATCCCATATTCAGCTCCACCATCTCCTGCTCAGCAACCAGGCCTCATCACTTCTCCTTTCTCCAAAACCTGCCTCAGATCCAAAACAACTTTGTGACTGCCCTGGCTGTGGACCCAGGGCTCTGCATGTGACACCACACCCCCACGCTCCCAGATGATCTACTCTTCCAACAGAACATCCTTCTCAGTCACAGTTTGTGTGGGAAGGGACCTTTAAAGGTCATCCAGTTCAACCCCCTGCCGTTCCACTAGACGCAGTCACTGACAGCCCCATCCGTCTGACCTTGAATGTCTGCAGGGATGGGGCATCTACCACCTCTCTGGGCAACCTGTGCCAGTGTTTCACCACCTTCATTGTAAAAAATATCTTCGTTACATCTAGTCTAAATCTGCCCTCTTTTAGTTTAAAACCTTACTCCTTGTCCTATCAATACATGCTCTGGTGCCGCAAAATCAATACATATACTCAGTGCCGCAAACCGGCCCCGCAGGGCATCCCCCGGGCTGGATCGTTCTCCAAAGGTCTGCAAGACCCGTCTGCGAGAGCTGTGCTGGAGTTTAGCGCTGCTCTACTGCATGGTCCCCAAAGATGGCAATGTCCTCCTCCCAGGTCCGGGAGATGTATGTAAGGGTCCGGTGCTTGGGCGGCCCGAGCTAACGGGCTGGGCTGGAAAGTTTTGGAAGGGACAGGGGAGCGCGGCAGCCTGCCCAAAACCGCGCTCAGAGACGACGGCGCAGCCCTCCCCTGCGCCGCCGGCTCCCTCCCCCGGCCCTGGGGCGCCCCGGGGTGGGATTCTCCCCCCGAAGGGCTCCCGGAGCGCCGAGCGCCGCTCCCGCCCCGGCCGGGACAGGCGGCNGCAGCGCGGAGGCGGCGGGAGGCGGCGGCGGGGCCCCGCTCCAGCAGGCGGTAAGTGCCCGCCCGGCCCCGAACGGGACCCCCGGCCCTCCCGGCGGTGGCCCCGGCCCCCTCCCCAGCCCAGCTGAGCCCAGCCCAGCCCAGCCCGGGTGTCCCCGCCGCCCTGGGCAGCCCTTCGGTAGCCGGCGCCACCCGCCGCGGCCGTGGCTTCCTCCGAACATCAACGGCGTTAAATTCTTTTGATCTCCGCTGCGAGCCAGGCTCGATGCTCTCTTTGCTGCTCTCTTTCCGTTTTCAGTCTCCGGTGCAAGCGAAACACGGTCGCGAGAGGGGCCATCCCGTTCTTCAGTCTCCGGTGCTACTGGAAGTTTCTTTTCCTGACTTGTGGAAATAGCTCGACTTTATAGAGTTCGGCTCCTGCTTTTCCCTGGGTCAGGCTTGTAAACAGAAGTTTTAAAATGTGAACATAAAGCTGCCCTTTAATGTTTGCCAATCTGCTGCAACTGCAGTCTGGCTCTTACCAAAGGCACATTTCAGTCTCTTTCTGTTTAACAAATAATGGATTTGCCTCCGAGGGCATTGAGATTTATCTTTTGGGCTTTTTTTCCAATCCAAGAATAACAGCAGCATATATATCAGCTGGTGATGAGACCAAAAATCACCGACATTTTTCATCTTAGCTTGGCTTTGGAGGCTGTGTGTTTTTTGTTAGATAAACACTGCTCTCCACAGATACACAAAAGTTGTCAGAATAAAGTAATAAATTTAAAAAATGAAAGAAATATTTAGGACCAAGGAACATTCTGCCTTGCATGCCTCAGTTTTGTTCTTTAGAAGTGTATCATTTCCATCACTGAACTGCACATTCGTGGGTTAAGGATTACTTTAATACAAAATAAATTTTCCGTTAGGAAACTTGGCAGCGTTCTGTATGAGAACCCTTTATTTAGACAGGTTTTAAAGAAAAACCTCGAGGTAATGTTTGGAAATTGAAGAAAAAAATGTAGAGATCTTGTATTGACATATTTTTTCCTTACTCTTTAAACTCCAAACCCTCGGGCAGAATCAGCGGATCTCACTCCAGCACTACTTTCTCCTGTGAGAGACTCTCATTTATGAGCAATCCTCCTGACTTCTCCCATTTATCTTTACTAACGGGAACAGAGGCTGCTGGTATTGATTTTCCCTCTCTTTCCACATGTGAATATCATGGCTGGATCTTTAAAAATAATAATTCTGTAAGCTGTGAGTTTTCCTATGCATAAAGCGATATCTTAGCCCTGTTCTGAAGCGATGTATGTTCTGGGTAATAACATATCAGAAAGGCAATGGAGCTGCCCTCATCTTTCTCTTCTAATATCAGTAGGGACAATCCACTACAGCAGTAGATACCAGTGAACTAATGACAAGGAGCAAACTGTAGAGGATGAGGAATTTAAGGTGTGGCCCTTGGGTTAGCGTGGGTGGGGGGGGGCACCATGCCCCACTCCCTGCTTCAGACTTCCCTCCTCTGGCAGAAATTATGGTGAGGAACCTGTAGCATCACCTTGGCCACCCCAGGTTTAGGTGCAGATGCAGGTGGGAATGCTGTCAGGCTTTCCAGCACAGAGATGTCCATGAGGGTCCTCAAAACTCAGCCTGGAGCAGGCATGTGGGGCCTTGGTCATCCAGAGAGGCCAAGTGTGTGCAGCACACAGCAGTGCCATCAGCGAGGCAGAGCTGGTGCTGAGCATCTTGTGTGTCTCCTCATCCAGCTGTTGCTGCTGCTGCTGCCTCTTGTTTGGGAGGAAGTTCACAGCTCTGGTTGCACCCAGCAAAGAACTACCAGTATTTTTCAAAAATACAAAAGACATACAAGAGAAGTCTCCGGTGGTTTCAGGGCAAACTTGAAGCTTTTCTTGGTAGCACTTTATTTACCTGAACCTGACATGGCAGACAGCAGTCATGGGTTTACTATTCTGACTCCTTGAGGCCTAAAAAGTCACTAGCCTGCGGAAAGGAGGGAGGAAACTGTTTGCAGCGCCAGGTTTTCGTTGTTTACTGGGTGCAATTTAGTCTTTTAGGTTGTTGTGCAAACTGCAGTCCCACCCTTCCCAAGAGGCTGGTGGAGGAGGTTTCTGGAAAGGGATATCAGCTTCATTGCATCGCTAGTTCCTCGCTAGAAATTTTGAGGGCAATTTCTCTCAGTCTTGCCAGCTTCTCAAGTCATTTGTAGCTTCCCTCTTGTGGTAGGAACTTGCTTGCTTTGCCCTATTTAGCTGTGCAAATTGGAGGATAAGCAAAGAAATTTCAGAGAAGAAAGGATGAGTTAATTCAACAGAGTTAATGGGGGAAAGGTGAGACAGGAGGAGGAAAGGCAACAAGGAGGTATTACAGTAGGAAAGTCTGATGAGAAATAGCCCTTGGAGGAGCAGATTCTGGCCAGTGGGAGTAGAAGAGACCTTTGACACCAGTCAGAAGAGAGCAGAATTGCAAGCAGGACTCATCTTCCTGCTCTCACGGCTGGGTTTCTCCTGGGCATGATGTGCATCAATGTTGTGTTTCACATCTGAACCCTGGCACAGTTTGCCATCCAGCAGCAAGCTGGCAGCACTGATGGGCAGTCAGGCCGGGTGTCAAGGGCTGGGGGAGAAGAATGCACCTGCATTTAAAGGATTGAGCCACCTCTGTTATATTCAAATAGTGCTTGGGAGCAAGGGTGAAAGCAGATCACAGCAGCAGGCTGGGAACCAAATCCTGATGGGAAACCTGGACATGGCTCGGAGCAGACCCCAACACCTCTTGTCAGCATCAAACATCCATTTTCAGCTTTGCTCTCAATTCCAGATGCTTGTACATGCTTTTCCTTGTTTCTTTGCTCAAGACAGAAAAATGTAGTTGAGGTTTTGCAGGTGCTGCTGCAGCACAGAGCAGGGGTGGCAGCTCTTGGTGGAAGCCAGGGCAGAGGCTGTGGCCTCAGACATTTCCCCATTGGTTTCCTGAAATGGAGGAATAATGCAGACGTGTTCGGGTTTTGGTTTTAACAGCTTTTTCCATGGCGCCGTAGCTCCTCCTGGCTGGAGATGGGATGTGATTTCAGTAAGCAAATCACCCCAGCTGCAGCACAGGAGTCACACAGGTCGAGGGTGTATTCACCACCTTCTGGAGGGACTATCATGTACTTTTCAAGCACCCAAGTCTTCAAAGCTTTGCCTGATTTTTTCAGCCAGATGTTTTTTCTGCAGACTGATGTGGCACAGCGTCACCTCGTGGCTGGCTGGTCCCAGCTGCAAACACATAAGGGTCCTGAAGGGACATTAAATGTCACATCCCATTAGTTTCTTACAGGAACTCAGGTTTATTTTTCTACTCTTGTTAAAATGTGCTTCCCTCAAACAGAAATTTGATGTTTCCAATTCCACGTTGTTAGCAGATTATTTCAGCATTTTCTTCCTGGTTGTGTTAATAGTCAGAAATGCCCTCGAGTCAAGACATTGTGCTATACTTTCAAAGGGAGCCTGGGGCCTTCAGAAGATGTTATTTCCAGCTGGACATATAGGACTCCTTGAACTCCAAAGTCAGATTATTTCAGATTCTGCAGTTAATGTGCAGTTGTAGATCTAGTGGTTGCTGAGTTAAAGGTCTCCCTCTCTCTCCCGTTACATTCCTTGTCTTGTTCGAAGCACCTGAAATTTCACCAGAGCCCAGGAGCAGTGAGCTGTGCTGTCCCCTCAGCCAGCGTCACCCTCCCAGCACNGCCCCCTTCACTTGGCAGAGCATGGGTTGCTTTTGCCGTGGAAACTATTCGTGATCTAAAAAGTAAGGCCAGGGCATGCGCAGAATAGCTGGGAGCTGGTGTTTTAGTTGGCAGGAGAGAAGAAGCGTGGGAACTCCTTGCATCCCTGCCCACTTCCCGTCCACCGCCTGCTCCTAATTCCTTTGCTGGCCAGAGGATGTTGCTGCAGACCAAAGCAAAGCTGGGAGTGCTTTGCCTGGGAGTGCTTTGCCTGGAGTGCAGCTGGGGCCATATGTCACGTTTGGTACCTACTGGCACCCTAGGTAAGCCACTTTTTTTTGCCAGCAATAACAGGCTGCGGGTTGGAGAGGCTGGCTGCAGCAGTGCTGAGTGGCTCAGCCCCCAGTCCTGTGCTGGCGTCGCTGGAAGGTGCTGCCCTGCTGCGGTACCAGCTCAGCCCTCCGCGCTCAGCTGCAGACTGCACCTGCAGGGCTCTCCAGCTGATGTCCTCTCTCCCTGCCACGGCAGCAGGTTGGCATTTCAGCTCACACCGGTCCCCTGGTCCAGTTCACGAGGTGTTTGTGAAGAGGGATGTGTGAGGAGCAGAGGCAGGGAAGGAAGCACTGGTTTACATTTTTCAGAAACACTGCACTATTGAACCACACCCAGTGGACCAGCACTGGCAGAAACCACACTGCTCCGTGTAGATATTTTACGTGGCTCAGTCACTCACCAGGCTGCTTTGGACGTGAGTTGCACCCGAGCTGCACTCAGGGTCTGTATCTCTACTGCATCTCGGGGCTGTGTCTGTACTGGTGAACTGTACCATAGCAGCTGCCTGGCACTGGGCCGTGATGGTCTGCCCCGCTGAGCTGGCATGATTTTTGGTCAGGACCAGCTTGTAGTCTCCCAAATAATGCTTGGGCATGGCTCAGGGACCAGCACAGGGACCATCTCAAAGAGAACTTGAGTTTGGCCTCCCAGTTTTGGAGACTGTTAATAGTCAAGACTGTAGCTGGCTGGTTTCAGTGCAGCTTGGGAGCAGCTCTAGAGCCTGCAAAGGTACATGGCTTCACATCACCCTGTGGAAGGTCCCAGGGAAGGGTGTTCTCACCCAGCTTGCTGTCAGTTGCTGGCGCTGACAGAGAAAGTAGGGGGTTGAGGGCTGGCAGGGCCATGAGGAACTTGCACTGGATTAGGGGGAGTGGGAAGCTGCGCTGCAGGAGTGCTAGTTCATGCACACAGCAGAGAGAAATAGCTCTTTCTTCCAGCTCTCCAGGCTGCCTTCTCCCAGGAGCTGCTGCCCTAAAGGATGGCTGGACTGTGTGTGCAACGACTGTCAAACCATTCCACCTCACATGTCATGACATTCAATTAAATGCGCATACATGCTGGGTGAGCTTAATATCCAAGCCTTTAGACTGGGAGGATGGGGTGATGTGGGGCTTTGTGGCACAGCAGACCTCAGCACAAGATGCCTATGCTGAGAATAGGGTGGAAAACAAGGAGACACACCACGGTCTAGATGAGTAATAAAAAGATGACTGCAAGCTGCAGAAAGGAGAAGCTGACTTCATTTATCTCTTAACAGGGCACAGGCCAACCAGGCCAGCAATTACTTATTTAGCTGTAGGATAGGAACCCATAATATTAAAGTGTCCTGACATGCACAACATCCTAACCCACGTAAAGGGCTAATACTAATTATCTGCTGAACTTGCAACATACCCATTACAGCAATCCCGAGCCGGCTGGGTGGGGTCAGTTTTTATTG
Source organism: Cnemophilus loriae (assembly GCA_013397755.1). Taxonomy (NCBI): domain Eukaryota; kingdom Metazoa; phylum Chordata; class Aves; order Passeriformes; family Corvidae; genus Cnemophilus; species Cnemophilus loriae. The sequence goes on along the minus strand of VZTF01006238.1, from coordinate 2,879,271 downwards.
TGTCTCACAGCCCACGGCAGCCGGTGCTCCTCGCCCTGCCTGCTGCCCGGCACACGGTGTCACCCGGGCACCGCCGAGCCGGGTGTCCCTCGCCTGCAGGAACTGGGAGCAGCTGCCAAAACACGGAGACTGACGGCAGGTAAAAGGCAGAGGCTGGAGGTGCCTTTTGTTTTTACTTGCCACCATTTTTGACTCATGTACTGGATGAAATGTCTACAGTAGAGATCTACCTGTGCCAGTTCCAAATTCTCTTGGGAAATAAGTATTGTTGCTGACAGATGCCTTGGAAAAGGTGGGAGCAGGTTTTGCACAGAGAAGCAGATTTTGCTAACCAGAGCTGCTCTGTCCTGATGACTAATTAATTCTGTCTTCCACCCACACAACACGTACAGCTCGTAATAATGGAAGAGTCAGCCACAAGGGAAGAAAAAACAGACAACCTACTGTACAATCCAAACCCCTCCCTAAAATGATCCAAACCCATCCTTTGCACAGAAGTATTGGAAGCTGGGTTCTCACTGTGGGAAGAACATCATCAAAGCACTCCTAAAGAACTGTATTTCCCTTGGTGCTGAGGATGAATAATGTTCTTTGCCTGGTGGAAGGAAACTCGAGCGGCAACAGTAGTCCAGTGGATGATGGATGAGGAGCTGCATTGTGGGATGCAGTCCCAGGAGAAGTCAACCATTGGAGCTCAGCATGCTGCTCTCCTGGCACTGCTTCTTGCTCTTGTTGCTTGTGGGAGATTGCCAAGAAACAATCCTAAATAACCAGGAGAGAACTGTCTTACCTCACTGTCAGCTTTCTCACATACTCTTGTCTTTGCTTGGACCCAGAAGCAGTTTCTAGAGTAGTTCAGCCTCTTCCAGAGAAAACAAAGTGTTGCCAAAGAGGAGGGACTCTTCTGAAAGGATGTGGAATGCCTTTTGACAGGTATTACACTAAAACTCTACGAAAGACTGGCAAGATCTTCTGTCATTTTAAGCAGGCAGCTAGGATGTGAAATACTGTGGCTGACAGATACCTTTCCCAGCTCCTGAAATGGAAACTTCTAAGGGCTCGCCTGGAAGAGATGTTGACCCAGTGCCATGAGAGGGATGTCCTTGTTGCAGCCCTTCTCACCTATGCTGAAGACCCCAGAGCTGGATGCAGCACTGCAGATGGAGTCTCACATGAGCAGAGTAGAGGGGGAGAATCACCTTGACTTTAAAGTGTTGTAACTGTGTTTGTCTTCTATCCTAGGCTTTGTCAACCAGAAGCCCACCAGGCCCAGAGAGCAACAACCTCAACCATCAGTGAGTATCCCCTGCTTTCATGGTATCTTCAAGGGGGAAAAGCAGGTGGAATTTCTGCATTCCTCATACTAGGCAAAAGAAATGGGAATGGTGTGAAATGGTTTATAGTACTAAATATTCTGCCCTCTTACTTATTTGCAAATTTAAAAAAAATCAGGTGCTGCTTGAAAAGATCCAGGCTCCAGCTCAAATGTAGTATAGAGTTCGTGAGCAATCAGAATTTAGGATGTCCACATGTCAGAGAGGTACCTTGGAGTAGCTAGTGCAAAGCTGTGGAGAATTGCTCCAACAAGGAGCTCAAGCCCTGATTCACCTGTGGGTTTTGCAGTGTGTGGAAAAGGAGAATAACATCTCTTTGCTCTCCAGGAATCGTAAGAGAAAGCCCATGAGATGCTCCAATGCTACACCAGTTAGAGACATGAGTGTCCCTCGGGGACAGGGGAACGGTGGAGACCTGCTGCTCTGGGTGCCAAACAAAAGAAATTTCAAATTTTCCACAAGCAAAAGTGCCTAGTAGTGTGTGCCTCTGGGTCTGCTTGCACCAGGCAATGGGGACAGTCTAACACATTTAAAAAACAGATGAACAGGCTTGAAAAACTATCTTAAAATACCACCTCCTTACAGTAAAGAGTGACTCTCTTCAGCATTAAGCTGTGGCTGTCATCCAGCCCCTCTGCTCCTGCAGCACTCAAGAGCAGACTAATCTGCAGATCCTGGCCATGGGCTGTGTGACCTGCTAACGCCCAGCAGTGCAGGTGGATGTCAGCAGAGCCCGGGCACCCGCTGCTGTCTGCCCTCCCGCTCCTGCTCTCCCTCCCAGCTGGCAAGGAGCTCACCTGGCAAGGCTGCTGGTTCCCAGAGCACTCGGAAAACACAGCTGCCCTTGGCTTTTCTGACGGCGAGGCTTGTTCAGGTGCTCTCACAGGGAGTTTAACTTCTCTTGTGCTTTCCAGCATCCTCAGTGGGCTTTGGGCTACAATGGCAACTGAGCAGTCTCCTCCTGGGGTGCACAGCCAGCCCTGCCAGGCCCCTACGCAGCTCCCCGGCCCCAGGCGCCCACTGGCCCCTCACACCCTGCCAAGGCTTTCTTTCTCCCACCCTCTTTGACATGCAAAGGGAAGGTTTGAGACAGCAGAAAATGTTTTCTGATCTGGGATGACAGAGCAGGAGCTTATTTTCATTTAGATAACATTTAGTTTATACCCACTGCACAGTCCCATAGCACAGCTCACGTGTGAAGTGCCTGTACTGCCTGAGATAACCGGAGTTGCAATTTCTGCTGGCGAGAACTATGCAAACATTTTTTTGGAAATGGCCCAGCACCCAGCAAAATTTTGAAGACATCAAATCAAATAAAATCAAATCAAGGCGTGGAAACAGAGGTTAATGTGTGTGCGTAGGTGTCTCATCCTTCACGTTTCTATGTCTGGAATCATTCTAGGTAAACACTCACTTTACAAACAGCAAAAGTCAGCCTTGTCTTGATAGAGTTGCTGACTGAAGAAATTCCCATAAAGCCAATTTAAGGAGAAGTAAATGTCGAGGAAGGATAAGAAAAACTAGATACAGAGATTTAATAGTGTCTGTCAAGAGAGCAGTCACGCAAGATAGAGGTGGGTGTGCACCTCCTGTCCTGGAACATGCCCGTGTGACACCACATAAGCATCTAAACCAGCCCCGATAAATACTTTGGATGTGCTCCTGGTTGGGCTGTGTTACCTCTCATCCTCCCTCCCCCAAAATCTTTCGGGAACTGCTCTCTAGTGTCTGGTAGTTCACGGGTGGATGACACAGCCCAGGCACACGGTAAAGATTTTATAATTGCTGCCAAGGCTCGTGTCACTGGCAGAGTTACCAGGGTGTTGTTTTGACCCATTTTTCAGCTGCTAGATCTTGCAGAAGGCATTTTAATGATTAACCCTGGACTTCCCCATCCTCAGCAAAATGATAAAAAACACTGGCCTAGAATCACCCCAACCTAGTTTTCAGCCACTTAATTCAGGTTCGTGCCTCAGAGCTTGTCACCCTAGTCATCCATCAGGGCCATTGTCGCAGGAGCCTGCAGGCAGCTCTCCCCCACAGCAGGCACCTGCCTGACACCAGGGATATGGCACTGACAGCCATCCCCACTGCTGGGATCTTGCTAAAAGGTGGTTTTGCTCACTTTTGGTCTAATTTTGCCCTTTGCATTTCCTTCTCCACATTGCATAGTTCACTGTCTTTACACTTAACCAAAAACCCCACCCATAATTCCTGCTTCCCTTAAGAAACGTCAAACACCGAGAAGCCTGTGGCTGAAATGGAGCACATTTCTTACTTTCCTTGTTCCTAAATTGCTTTGCTCTAGCCTCTTAAATCACTTTTATTGCTGCTTTCTAAACTCCCTCCAAGCTGTTAATAACATTTTAGCAATGAGGCACCCAGAAGCCTGCCCAGTAATCCTGATGGAGCTGCACTAGCCTTCTTTTTCCTTGCTGTCCTGTCACGCTGCAAATTCCCCTCTTGTATACTTTTCAGCTAACTCCTTCTCTCTCAGCTTTGCTCCTTCACAGGTTTCTCTCCTTCCCCAGAACATCTGGGGTTTGAAAATCTTTCCACTCAAGGGACTGACCTGTTACTTTTCCAGACTGGAAGGTCTAACAGCCCTCAGCTGGACTCCATGTGTTTGAAGCCAGGCTCTGCAGCCCTCGCACGTGGTGACGAGAGGAGCAAGGTGCCTCTTCTGCTGCTGGAGCAGCTGGAGGAGCATGGGAGCAGGCTTGTGGTCCACCAGCTTTTGTCCTGTGCATGTCCTGAGCTTGGGACTTCCTTGCCACAGCTTCTCACTGAATGCTAGGATCAGAGATCAGCAGAAATAGCTGCACCAATGTGCCTTTGAGATGGAGGTTTAGGTTGGGATGGAGGTTTAGGTTGGGATGGCCTCAGGAGGTCTCTAGTCCAATCTCCTAGCTCTAGCTCCAAGCTGGATCACCTGTGAAATCAAAGCAGAATGCTCCAGGCTTTGTCTCATCAGGTCTTGAAAGCCTCCAAGGATAGAGCCTGTGCGACCACACACAGCCTGTTCCTCTGCTTGCTGTCCTCAGGGTGCAGAAGTTGCTCCTTTTATCCACATTAAAGCTCTCATTTTTTATTGTATTTCAGTTTTCCCATATTAAATGATACAGAACTTTGCCACAAATATAGAAACAGTATGAACAGCAGCTTGCTTTTCCTTTGCTCTTGAAAGAAACGCAGCCCTCTCTTGTCCTCTCATTTCTGGGGTGTGCATAGGAAGTGGAGTCTGCTTTTGTTTTTTCAAAAGCACATCTGTGTCTCAACGAGTTCTACCTGGATATCTTCTCCATGCAAACCAAAGCATCGAGAATAATTAACAGTGGGAAATTATGTAACTGCTAAGAGAAACAATGGCTCTTCTGTGGGCCTGCAAGCAAGCTGCCAGGAGCTCTGCCTCTTATTCATCACGTAACATAAAATTAGTTAGAGGATTGTCACAATGCGGAGTTTAAATCAGTAAATCGTGTGTTTCAACTCCAGTTTCTGCACTTACTTTTCCCATTATTGCTTTGTTAATGCTGCTGTATGGTTTGAGCTCTTGGACTTGTAGCTTTCTTCTCAGGTCTTATTTACTGCAGTGGAAATCAGATTGCCTGCAGCACTTCAGCAGGAGAATGAATAAAAGGAATAAGCAAACGAGTCCAGTTGCTAAATCCTACTTTGCTGCTAGTAGAACTTGCTATCAAGGGCGTGGTGCAGTGCAAGGAAGCGTAGAATACTCACATGACCCACTGTCACCAGCTGGCCATCAGGTGACTCCAGGAAGAACACCAGACTATTTCTGACACGTGAGGGGCACAGCATAAACACAGCTTGGTCAGAGCAACTGCACTGGGCAGGAGCCTCTGTGGCCAGGGCTGAGCAGAGCAGAGGGAGGGTGGCACTGCACTGTGGCCACTCACTCCACAGCTGCTGCCTGTGGGAGGAACACTGAGGATGCTCCCTGGCCCGAGCAGAGCAGTATGAAAGCACCTCCTCTATAGGACAAAGTGTCCTTAGAAAAGCATTTCCGGGTTCTTTTCTTCAATTCCTTTCCTTACCTGCTTTGGGGTAGTTTCTATGATTTCATCTAGTAAACAGGTCCTCAGTTTTTTCATTAAAGGATGCTAATGGATGAATTTTATTCATCCCAGCTGCAAGAGCAATGGTTGGGATAGATCTCATCCTTGGAGGAATTCCTCCTTAGAGGAATTCGGTAGATAATATATGGTGAGTGTGGGACAGATCTGGAGCCATGCTAGTGGATATGAAAATCTCTCCTCTCTCCTCTAGTGGATTGCTAACGAACTAACTGACACACAAAACCAAAACATTTATTTCTTATTTACTTGTTCTTCACTAGTGGATGGTCACAAAGTCTTGGCTGACATGGCATGGCAGAGCACTTTACAGTTTAGGTTTACCAGTTCAGTTCTCCGCTTAGCTCTGCACCTCACCATGACCTCCATTCCAAGGAGCCGTGTTTTCCAGCTTCCAGAAACAACAAGCCTGGCAGCTCAGCTTGCTCACCTCCCAGATCTCTACAAGGCCAAGGAGGAGCACTCACTTGTCAGCTGCTGGCTCCTCTCTTGAGTTCTGGAGGGCAAGATCAAGTAGAGTTAATTGGTAGCATGAGGTACAGTGGTCAAAGCCTGCAGAAGACTTGTCACTGTTCTCCCTTATGCAGGTAGGCACAAATTTCTCTTCTACCCAACATAAACCACCTCTGATAACACCAATAAACCCCATACCGTTAGGGTATGGTAGTTCAACAGTATTCAACAGTTCCCGTTGAATCATACATCAGTTCCCACTCATGGGAGGGCTGTGCTGATGTGGAAACAAATAAGAACCGTAAGAGCAGTTTGAGGGAGCTGCATTCATATTTTGATTGAAACTCAGATCCCTTACGAATACAAACGAAATAATTTCTTTTTGCATAAAACCTTAAAAGTAGCATAAAGATTACAGAGGCGCTTAGCTGGGCCTAGAGCCTAACTCAAAAGGTTGTGGGAGCTTGATCTGGAGCACTGTAAGGGTTGTATTGTAATGAGCTCACAGACTACGCTGGTGCCAAGTGATAGCAAACGTCAGCAGGCAGTGTGCCAGTGGGGTATGGGAACTAGACATGACAGGGTATCTGTGTCTCAGCAAGCCACATGCAGCTTGATCTTTCCATTCACAAAAAAAAATAAAGCAAGGGTCTTATATCTTCAGAGCCTGATTCTCCCTCATAACACCAGTAATTCATTCCCTTCCATGACAGGTGCCCAGAAAGCAACAAGAAGCCATTGGGGCAGTCCACAATATTATATGATTACTCGGAGGAGGAGCTCATGGCAAGCATCGAGCAGGAGTACTGCCGCTGATCCAGTTCCACGCCACGAGAATGTCAGGCATGATCCTGGCAGCCCAGCTGGAGCAGAACTGCTGCTGACAAAACAACGCCTCGCACAGCGAGACAGCACAGGAGAGGTGGGTGGTGGAGCATGAGAGGCAGCGTGGCTGCTGGGGAAGCACGGAGGAGAAAGTTCACCTGATCAGCTCCGAGTGAGAGCATGAACATCCTCACCAACTGCTGGTTTCTGATCGCTGCCACTGGAAGAGGGACCAATTCATCTTAAGAATCAATATTTAGAAGCTCATTTCTAAATGCTGTTTATAAATGAACATGTACTAGAATTGTCATACTAGAGATGTTGAAATGAGGTGCTTTGAAGGAAGATCTTGCTTTGACTTGGTAAAAAAGAATGCAGCAATATCATTTGATCCAGAGCTTACTTAAGGGCATGTTGAATGAAATTCATGTTCCTGCCACTTAAAATGTGCCAAATATACTCCTTGTGCTGTGCAAGCCTCAGGTCCAGGTCTGAATTTGGCACTGTCTCTTTCAGTCTGGTCCCCAGGATGGGAGATAAGAGGAAAAAGGGGACTGAGCCCACCCTCTAGTACCCGGGCAGTGTAATCCCAGAGTTCAAATCCCACCACACAAGCAAATTAGGCTCCTGGGAGCCATCAGGGAACACAGGATTTGTATGATCCCTTTGGGGCAGGATCCCAGCATAGGTGTCCTACCTGGGGCTCCTGGGCGTGGATCCATCCAGTGAAAGCAGGAGGCACATCCCCATTTCAATCATCCATCTCGAGAGGAACTTGCATGCTCTTGCAGAGCAGCTGTTTGTGATCAGTTTTCAGAATTGCCTCTCCTGGCCTTTCCCTATATTTCTTATCCTACAAGAAAAATTTCTGCATTTTACCATTGGCTGACTGCAAAGTAAACCAGAAAGTTTTCTCTCCTAAGGAAATAGTACATTTTCAGTGCTTACAGACAAGGAAGCCTGGTATTTGGGGTTTCTGCTTTTATTATACCTGCATCTTAACATATTATGAGTATCTGCTTATTATCAGAAGTAGAAAAATACTTTATTTCTATCTTCAGCTGAAGCATAAAAGGCATCAGATGAAATCTTCACTATATGTAAATGCAAGAAGAAACTGCAGGACACCTCTTAAGATGCTATATTTTCAGTACTTTGTGATTCCTGGGACCTGTGAAACAGAAATAAATGCATCTATACTGTGTAGCCCTCAGTGAAGGCATCGAATATTCTGAAAAAGGCTCTCTGGCTTACATGGGAAATCATCCTCTGGTACCTGCAGAGACTAAGCAGGATGCTCCCTTGGAGGATGGCAGGTGGGATGCCTTGGGGGGCACTAGCCCACCCCTCTGGCACACAGACTCACACCCCGGTTGTCTTTCCTGCAGCAGCCTTCAGCAAGGCTGGACATGGAGCTCTGCCTGGGGGCTGGGGAGCCACCAGGCAGCCCCGGGGTGGGCAGTGGGAAGGGAGCCAACCTCCCACAAAGCTGTGCATGCTTGGAGGCAGCAGCTCCCAGCACACCAGCTGGGGCACGTCGATAGGACCAGGCATAATGGTTTTAAACTGAAAGAGGGTAGATTTGGGTTGAAGATAAGGAAGAAATTGTTCACTGTGGGGGGTGTTGAGGCACTGTAACAGGTTGTGAATGCCCCATCCCTGGAAGTGTTCAAAGCCAGGCTGGATGGAGCTCTGAGCAGCCTGGTCTAGTGGATGATGTCCCTGCCCATGGCAGCAGGGTGGGACTAGATGATCCTTAAGGTCCCTTCCAACCCAGGCCTTTCTATGATTCTACAATACCTTGGTGGCCCTGAAATAGCTGCAGTAGAGAGCAAATGTCCCTGCATTGTTGGGAGAAGTTGGGTGGGCCCTCTGGAGCAATGGCTCTCTAACCTCGCTGGAAAAAATACGATTTTGAACAATAGCACATCATTCACATGAACAGTCATTTTTAGATCTATTAATGTCACTGAGCTGTGGCAGGAACATGGTTTCTCTGCAGTGTGTCAAGAGTCCACTCAACAGAGCTCCCAGAGCCTGTGTTAGTTTTCAGCAGCTCTCAAAGACCTACTGGGATGAACAGAATCTGCCTGTGGAGAGCAGAAAAAACACGGTGACCCCAGCACCACAGGGGACCATGGTACTCTAGACTCTTTTCTAATCACTGTAGTGGTTTAGATTTGCTTTCAGTTTGTATTTCATTCTTTCAACTAAGACCTTCCTTCTGTCAAGGTCCCCAGAGTCCCTGGCACACGTGGGGAGATACTTCGATAAGTTCAGTCACAGCTCTCCCTTCGTGAGGGCAGGGCCAGTGGATTGCTGCCTTTTTGGGTGGCCTCCAATGACACAGCAAACCAGAGGAAAGCCATGCTGTCAGACCATGCTGTGACAGGAGCAGGCAGGGCCCAGGGCTCTGCCTTCCCCCCCAGGTTGCTGTGCATGTGCCTTGCCTGCCTCACAGAGCTTCTCTCTGCAGCTGCATTTGGTGACTGGCCCAGGTAACAGCTCTACAGCCCATTTCAGGCTCCCCTAAAGGAAAGCCTAAGTATTCACAGTTACAGAAACTGACTAATTAAAAAGAACACCTAAGCTGAACATACTGTTAGGCTGCAAAAAAAAGTCTCTCTCGACTGAACACAGCAAAGCACTGAGCTGCGTTATAAAATGAGCTTCTAAAATAACCAAGAGACAAGCACATTTCTGTACCTGGAACGAACGTGCAGTGGGTTTCACAGACAACCTTTTCAGCATCGCCAACGGAACAGGAGGAGCTGCAGAAACACAGGAAGGTCCAGAAAGGAGTGATGCAGCTGGGACAGTCACTGCACCAGGGAAAAGGTGCAAGAAAGAAGTTTGGGGATGCAAGGAGGGACTTCAACCTGTGGTACGGTCTTGCAGGCTTTCTCTGTGCCATAAAATGATGTGTGCTCAGCACTGAGCTCAGACCACAGAGCCAGCCAGCACAGACAGCTCACAGCCATCTGTGTTATTCTCATACCATGCGGAGCGGGATGGTGGTACCCAGCCAGGTTCCCAGTCTGCCCAAGAATTGAAGGGGACTGTGCTCCTCCCTTTGTGTCAAACCTGCACCCAGCAGCACGCCAAAAAGGGGCAGTGGCAGTGGGGCTGGTGCCTAGGAAGGCACAATTACAGTTTAATTACCTGGTGTCAGTGTAACTCTGCTTTGGCCCATCCTTTGCTCACAGAAAATAGGACACTAGATAATTTGTAGGTAAATAATAGTATGGAAGCAGTAGCTGTGTCCACAACAGATTTCAAGGGAAACTTCTTGAATTAATGGCTTTTTCAACAAAAGGACAGTTTCACCATAGAGATCACTTTGCCATATCTCAGGGAGTGAATGCTGACATCCAACCAGCTGAATTATGAGAAAGTTCATTTTCTCTTCATGGTATTTCTCTATAACCACCACCAAATCACAGCTGCTAAAAGGATAAAAAATTATTCAGCTTGCCAGTACTTCTGCCCCTAAAACAGTTTGCTGGAATTAAGCAGGGTTCTGGAGAGTCTCCTATTCATCATTTTGGAAACTACCCTCCTGTTCAATACCCGCAGCGTAAGACAGGATAGCTGACGATGGCTTTTGAGCTGACACTATTAATCTCCATCAATAAACCAGCAAAAGGTTACTGTTTTTAACCAAATCACTACATTATTCATCTAACAAAGACAAATGCTACATGCTGCATTTTGCACTAGTCCAAAAGGAGCAAGAGAGCCTTGCTGAAACAGAGCCTCTGCCCCAGCAAGGGAGGCAGCAAGGGGGGCACAGGGGCCCACAGGCCTGGAGCTGTGCCACAGTGACCTCATGGAGCTCCCCACATTTGCCAGCTGCCTGGCACAGACCACATCCACAGCAGGGTTCCACCTCACCTCACTCTGGACACAGGACACGGCAGTTATTTGCACAGGGTGAAGTGGATTAATCTGGGCAGTGATGACCAACAGAAAAGAAGTCGCTCTGAACTCAAGAGATGCTACAAGAGAGACAATTAAACCTAAGGTATTCTTCTTATCTAGGGCAAACTCTCCCAGGAAAGGGTATGCTCCAGCTTCCTCAAGTTTTCTGCATGTTTTAAGATGTGCCCACTGCCTTCTACACACATCAGCACATAAAAGTCATCAACTTCCTTCTATACCCAAGGACTGATGCAGAAAATGAGGAAGGCTGCATTTGACAGCGGATGAAAGCAATCTGGAAAGAAAATGGCTCAGTGCTAACTTACTGCAGGGAAGAGAACCCCAGGACAGCCTGGACTGTGAGATGTGGCTGAAACTTTGCAGCTTCCTCCTGGACTGTCTCACCATTTCCTCAGCCTGCAGGTTGCTGGGTTTTGAGTCATGATTTACTCTTGCTGCACCCATGGAAGTAGTTTGCCTTCTCACAGCCAGAGCCTGCCTGCCTCAAGCTGCCTTGCCAGACATGAACGGAAGGTAAACAGGCAGATGGGCTCACAGATTAAACTTCAAAACCAGTCAGATTTATCCCTGCAGATGAACTCAAGCCACAGGCAACCCTGGGGCAGGACTCAGCTCATGAGATGACAGATGAAGAATGTTGAGTACAGCTTTCACAGCTGGAAAGGAAGTTAGCCAGAGCTGTGGCCTCAGCTGGAGGAGCATAACCAAGCGTGAAATCACCTAGCAGCACGAGCCACTTCTGCAGCATCAGAACAGATTCACTCTTCCAGTGTCCAGACTTCAAGGGGATCAGTGCTCATTGGTTTGCAAGACAACTCAGGCTGCTGCTCAGCCCAAGGTTTGGCTGTACAACCACACAGGATGGTGTGTGTAACAAGCAATGCCACTCTGACTGCAAGATGAAGCATTAAGCCAATAGACATGTTTGAGCACAAATCCATCGTCCTTTAGAAATTGATTCCTTTTCATGGATTTAGAATGGCTTCAAGGCAGAAGGACTTGCCCTCAACAATGCTTGGGTCAGCAAAGGGGTAGTTGGGAAGGTTTCCTTGTATGCAGGCTGTTTTCTCTCACTGGATGAAGCTGTTCCAGACTCCAGCCCCATTAGGATGTGTACTGAGTGCACCTCCTGGCCGCATGGAACAGCTCAGACCACGTCCTGGGTCTAAGGAAAAGCAGAGGGGTGAGCACAGACTCTGAAATCCATTGCCATGTTTCACATCAACAAAGCCAGGGAAACAAAATAAAAATCGGCAAAAAAAACCCCAAACAAATAAGTATTCTTAGGGATGTAACTGGATGCTCAGAAAAATCTTCCTTGAAAAACAGTAGTAGGGACAGGTAGGACATCTTCCCCTGGGAGACAAAAGCATTGTGGCAACCTGCAGAGCCCAGGCGCAGAAGTTTGTGCTGTTCTGCCAGAGCACTGAACCTGCACCTGAGCTTTCCCTTCCAGCTGTTCTCCTGAGGGGGAAGCAGAACCATCCACAAGATCTTCTCTTTCCACGTTCTTCACACTTGCAAGAACAATGTGCTCTTCTGTCGACAAAGCCTTGAGTCACCGCTCCCAGGTCGGTCTCTGAGGGCTCTGCCTGCACAGACTGAGCCACCTTGCAGTGAAAGGCTGTGACAAAAAGCTGAAATCATTACACCTTCTCCCTTTCTGCTGGAAATAAGCATTTCTGCAGTTCAGGAACTGGTCAGAGGGAAACAGCAGAGGGAAACTGCATAAAAATGTAGGTAGCTGCTGCTGCTGTCACCATCACTGGACACCTCCTTCCCAGCTGAGACAGGGAGGTAACACCCAGCCTGCCAGAGCCACTTCCCCAGCAGAGCAGGAAGAACTGGGGCTAGCACAGCCACCTTTTGAGTTAAATTCTGGTCTCTGCCTTATTTCCTGCATTCACTCCAAGCACAGCTTGCGACAGTAACAGAGCAGCACCCAGCACATCCCTTCTGACAGCTGCTGGAGGCTGGGCTGCAGGTGGTGCGGAGCCGGGAACTCTGGTTCCCAGAGAGCACAGAGAAGCCCCAAGGCTTGCAAGAACCCCCCAAGCCTGGGGGTGTGCACCTTCTACCAGATACCCGAGATGAGTGGTGTAAAATCATAAACAAGTGAGCACTAGTCAATTTACAACAGGATCAAAAAAATCTGGCCTTTACAGGTAAGTGCATTAGCAAGCCCCAAAGTCTTCCACTGGCCTAGACAAATAACCTAATTCTGAAGGATTCACATAGTTCTGGAATGGACGCCTATGAAACCTGAAAATCCATGATTTTTTTATGACTTAAAACCAGTCACATTACATACACTTTATTTAATAAAAGGTAAAAACACGTACAAAAATGCAGTTCCATTTCCTTAAAATATAGGCTCAAAATAAAAAGACTGAACAGTAGAGTTCAGGCAGTAAAGTGCAAAGACAGCAGCTATGCCAGTCATGCTTAATCCATAAATAACCCTTACACAGCAGGAAGGAACAGACAGAGCAGACACAGCCACACCGCGGCACAGCTATTCATGCACGTCCACAAGAGAATGATCCACACATCCCAGAACGGGCTGCCAGGAATCGCAGGCCAGGTACACCCAAACAAGGAGGGAGCAGTTGCTTTTCCACATCGTGACACACATACATGACACACTTTTAAAAAGTCTGTATTCTCCAGTCCACCGTTTTCCCCCCCATGATGCAATAAACATGACAGTTTATATAATTATGACGCAAGTTTCCAAACTGTTTTCTCAGGTGAGCACCATAAATGGTCAGTCTGTAAAAAAATGAAGTGCTAAACTGGCTACTAAACTGAGACAGGACATGCTTCCCCTGGTTAAAAGCATGCAAAAACAGCATCCAAAAGCCAGACTTCTTGTTCTTAGGGATTTCTGAGAAAAAAAACCAAACAAAAAAGTAAGAGCAGCAACATCTCTTTGTTCACCACAGCAACTTGGAAAACTGGGTAGCAACAGAGAACAGCAACACCACAAGGATCCACTTCACCAGGAAAAGAGGTTCCAACTGAGCCCTTTGGAGAGTCCAAAGCAAGGTCCACACACGCTCCCTGGCACGTACACTGCGGTCAGTGGGATTACAGCACGTGTCAGTGAACAGGGTGTGGGCCTTTGAAAGGTCAGGCACAAGAACTTCAGTACACTTAGCACAATACTCCAATTTAGTGCAGTTTAAAAACTTACTACTGTTAATTGCAACTATAGACTTTAGCGTAAAAAATAATGACATAATCTGCTTTAACTGAAACAGGTCTGTGCTGATTTCAGGAGAGTGCCAGTTGAGATTGGTAAATCAGCACTTACATAGATGAGATCCATGCTTGGCCCACACTGGGAAGCAAGACCAGGATTTCAGAACAAAGCAGTAAAAGAGAGAGTGCATTCCTAGTTATCCACATTTGACACATATAGGAAAAACAATCCTCCTCAGTGCTCAACTAAGCTTCAGTGCAGGAGCGGCTGAAGGGAGAAGAGTCCAGAAGGAATAAGCACTCCAGAAATATTTCAGTCAGTGGGGGAGCTGTCTCCCAGCAAAACACCTGGTGCTTTGCTCTACTGTCAGCTCTGCTACAGTACATACACACTCCTGCACCACGGGAACGGAGCAGTCCAACCGTGCTACAGGCGTTTTATTACTCACACCATGCCATTACAACACAGCACTCCTGCAGCCACTGGGTCCATTTCTTAACTATCATTACACTTTGTGTAAAAGAAAATCCATTCAACAGGGAGAGCGTATTGTTTAATAGAAAAGGGTGATTTTATACAAAGTACTGTGGAGAAGTATAAGGCCACATGAAGAGTATCATCAAGTTGACATGGTGGCTATTTCTTAACTCAAGATGCAATTAGTACTTCCTCTGGTGCATTGATACAGGTAAAAGAAAGCCTTGAACAATTTCCTATAAGGTGCACAAGCATCCACAATACAAAAAAACTCTTTAATTTTTTATTTCTCCTCTACTCAAAAAAATATAAAGAGAGACCCATTAATTTTTCATGGGCTATCTTGCCATTTTTGCATTTTTCGGTTTATTTTGATATGTTGGTTTAGTAGGACCAAAAATAAAGCATAATTTTTAGTGTCAAAATTTCTAAACAGTGTTTGTGCTTCTACCTCCATCAGAGCAGTCCGGCTCCTCCAGTCTTTGCTCCAGTGGAGTGTGGACTCAGGAATGCTTCTACCAACAGCCACATCGGTTTCTACTTGCAAAGGGTATGAATTCATAAAATGTTGAGGATTTCAGCAATTGTATTCTCAAACAAGGTCATTCTGGTTTGGTTTGTTTTAAAAATGACTGACTCACTTTGATCTCCGATGTACTTGCATAAGGAGGGTGTTAAGAGCACTAGCCCATTGCAGGATCAGGATTTGCAAATGTGAAAACACCAACCAGTATGAGTTATCAAATACTAAGTGTTTACAAAACACTCTGAATGCAATTGTTTAGGTTTACTGAAAAGGAGTTTCTGAAACTCTGGGTCTCATCCAGCACAGCCCTACTAATGCAAGTAATTTGCCTGCATAACAAGACCAAAATGAAGAAATACAAAATATATTTGGTATAGAAAATAGTACTATAAAAATTAAAAACCACCCTGTTTTACTGTCCATCAAAATATTAACAGCAAGCATTACAAGTAACTTTTTTTAACCTATTGCCAAAATAATTTCCAAAGAGTTCTACTTTCCTGAAGTGCTGGTGATTGCAATTGCCCAAGTACTGAAAAAAACAAACAGGGAAGGGACGAGGAAATATGACAGATTTTTCACATAGCACTACCAACAGAGGACCTAAACTGCAGGAAACTAAAGTATGCACAAACACGGGGAAAACAAAAGCCATTGCCCATTCTGTTGCTGCCATCGGAGCTCTTCCCGATCTTCAGAAAGTTTGCAGGGAAGGTGCTTCTTCACTCTAGCCCTGGCAGACAGGTGATGGCACGGGGATGAGCATACTCAGAGCGCTGCTGCTCTTGGGTTTCTCTGCTGTGGCAATTCTGCTGAGCTTGCCAACCTCTGTCTGCCAGCTGGGGGTCTTCTTGGTGGTCATGTGGCGGCGGGTGTGCTTCGTCAGGTGATCGCTGCGCATGAAGCGGCGCTCGCACACCGGACAAGAGAACTTCTTCTCCCCCGTGTGCGTTCTGCGGTGCCGTGACAGTTCATCCGAGCGGGCAAACTTCTTGTCACAGCCGTCCCAGTTGCAGCTGAAAGGCTTTTCTCCTGCAGGACATAAAGTAAGCATATGTTACTTTTGAGAAGCTGTCCTGCAGTTTTACCAAAGAACTAACTTAAAATCTGCCTTGCAAAAACCAGTGAGTTCCACAGAACTGCTCATGTGTGCAGTCAACATAAGATTAAGCTTAAGTTCTACTCCAGAGAAAAATAATAGGTATCGTTTCTACTTATTTCGTTGTATCTCTCTTTAAGTGCTCTTTAATCAAGTCTGGTTTTTCAGTTGTCCAAAATCCCACTTTAAAGAAATAGATCCTTCATAAAGCTGCCTTATCCATTCATTGACTGAACTAGAAGCAAGCCCCTGCCCCCATCTCCGTGTGTCCACATCTCTCTGGCTGCAGCATGTCAACACAAATACTGTGGGCAAACAGGGAGCCTGGAATGGAGCCTCGGGGTCCTGCTGCTCCAGTGATCCAGTCCCACACACAAACACTCCCCAGCAAGCACTCCCGAGGCAAAGCCTGTCCTGCCAGCTCCGCACAGACCAGGAATGGCAGCACTCAGCAAGGCTGCCCACATCAGCTGCTGCTCATCCTGGGCCACTGCTGAACATCCCACCTGTCCTGAACAACTACAACTGCAAACTACTGCCTGCAACTCCCACAGAGCTCCAGATAAACATCTACCACGCGGCCCAAATTTATGGTGACACTTGGGAGCAGAACAGAAGGGGCCCTCAGAAAGGAAGCCCTACAGGAGTGTTCTTACTCCAGGTAAAACCTATGCCTGCTGGATGTGCTATCATCTAGCCAGATGCAGGGAAAAGGCAGAAAAAGAAAGCTGAACTAGTCTTCCTCCTGATCCTGTAATGGGAACTGGCTAGTGAAGGGTCAGTGTGTTTCACCTCCCACTGATGTCTTTATCACGATACAGGGACACACACAGGCTCCCTACAGATCAGCAGCCACGTGCACAAAGCGAGGGACTTGCTGATAGTCTGTTTATCCTGGGCCATCAGTTTTAATTCAGCAGCTTCTCAAGCCAGAAGCAGAAGCATCATTCTGCCTCTGAACTATGGTTTACAAGAATTATCAGCTTCATGTGGAGGTTAAGCTCTTTCCCCAGAGGAACTGTAAAGACAAGCTGGCAAACTAATGCAAATCCTGTCACGCAAGCTGACATGCAATAAACCAGTGACTGTGGGATAACAGCAGGTAGGGGAAAAAAGTCAAGGAAAACCAAAAATAGACGGAACTATTCTATACCAATCTCCCACTATGCCTATCCTTCAACATCAAAAACAATCCCTGAGAACTCAAAGTTAGTTTTAATTTTACAAGATCCTGGAACCAGAAAAACTATAAGTAAAACATATGTATATTTGTTTCCACACTGACCCAATTTTATGGAGCAAATCAGTTCATATTAATTACAATTAATTTTCATTTACCTCTAAAATTCCCCTTCTGTAACTGAATAAACTGTTGCATTCCTGTAGCAGCTCTACTTCCTAACACAGCAGCCCAAAATCTCAATGCATTCCCATTTAGCCTAAACAAAACTGTGGGGGAACAAAACAAAAAACAAAACAAAAAAAAACACCAAAAAACAACAACAAAAAAGGCAGTTTCTGAGTTTCTCTTTTCTTTTACTCATGTAACAATTAAGACCCACTATCTGTACTATGCTTTGCTTACACCAGACCTCTCCATGCTCCAAAACAAGGGACTTGCACAATTCATTTCAATCTAGTCCAGATGGCAGCATTCCACTTAGATCTAAACACACATGCACACAGACGGCAAAGCTTCACTCCAGCTAAAGCCTGTGAAATTCAACTGCAGGGTCAGCTGAGGTCTCAGAACAAAGTCTGTCTTGTTTTGCTTGTCCATGGAGAATGAACATTCCTTCCATCCCTAAGATGAGTAGAAGCTTCACCGTCACCTGCTTCTTCCCTTTCCCACCCCCCTCCTGCAAAAAACATGCATTTCAGCACCCCAACACAAGCCAGTGCCAGAGCCCTCTCATACACACCAGTGTGGGTGCGAAGGTGGGCTTTGAGGTGGGAACTTTTGAAATAGGTTTTCTTGCACCCGGGGAAGTCGCAAATGTAATTTCTCCGCCTGGAGAAGTCCATCTGGGGGGCGCAGGTCTGACCAGAAGCGATGAACACGGGAGCAGGGGCGAGGGGCAGCAACTTGGTGCTGCCAACAGTCACCACGGTCTGCGGGCACGGCGGTGTCTGTGTGACGGCGGGCTGCGGAAGAACCAACATGACAGTCCCCTGAGGCACAGAAGGTCCCATGAGCACAGGCTGGGAGAGTGGGGCTGTCTGCGGTAAAATAGGTTTCATGGGAGTTGAGAGTGCTGGAGTTGAAGGCTTGACATAGGCATTGATCATGCTGCTTTGTCCATTTAAAGGGATCATTTGACAGAGAACCTGGGGGCTTGAGACAGGGGCAGGTGTCACTGGGGTAGCTCTTTTTTGCAAGTCATTCTCACAATTCTTTGGTAAGTGGGTTTGCGGCGAAACAGGCCGGACTGGTAGTTGCCCTTTATTGGTCACAATATCACTGGAGTCATGTGCATAAGGCTGATGTACTGGAGAGGTTTTGTTGATTAAATCATCTGCAGCACACGTGCCCTGTGGCAGTCTGGAATGTTTTCGGTCATCCACTCCACACCAGTCTCTGGAAGTGCTGTAGCCTGAAGTTACCTTTGTTTTCTCTTGCACAGCAGGAATGTGATGGTAAGCAGAACTATCACCTGTGTGACGTATGACACTTGTTGCCATGGCCCTGCAAGGCTGAGGTGCTGAGGGTTCAGAGATCACTGCCTTCTGACTGCACTGTCGCCCCACGCTGAGAACAGATGGCTTGGGTATGGGCGAGGCACCGCTCGCTGATGTGACTGAGCAGGCAGCTGTATTTGCCATGACAGTCCTTGGTTTGGAGTAAGTGACTTGCGAGGAGAGGAGCGTAGCTGCCGACATCTCAACGAAGTCAGGGCTGTGCGGAGGGGTCATGCACTGCAAAGAAAACCCACACCAGGGTGGATCAGTGTAATTCCATAGCACAGTTTTCCCCTAGCTTTACTCTGAAAAATAAAATTACATCCCCTCCCCCAGCATCTCAGAATGTGCCTCTTAGGACAAACTGATTAAACTATACTGCTGTGGTTTAATCCCAGATGGCAACCAAGTCCCATGAAGCAGTTCACTCATCCTCCAGCCCTAGATGGATGGGAAGCAGAATAAGAAAAAGGTAAAACCTATGGGCTGAGATAAGAACAAGTTAATAATTCAAATACAGGAAAATACAATAATAAAAATACTAACTGTAATAACAAGGGAGATGAAAAGAGAGAGAGAAATAAAGTCCAAGAGAAACAAATGATGCACAGTACCACTGCTCAGCATCCACCTGGCCTGACCCCAAGCAGTGATCGGCCCCTTCTGGCCAACTCCCCCCAGTTTATACACTGAACATGATGCTCTATGGTATGGAAGATCCCTTTGGCCAGTTTGGTCAGCAGTGTCCTAGCCATGCTATCTCACAGCTTCTCCTCCTCACTGGCAGAGCAGGAGACACTGAGGAGTCCTTGGCTTAATTGTTACTGAGCAGTGCTTGCCCTAAAACATCAGTGTGTTATCAACATTATTCTCATCTTAAATCCCAAATACAGCATTGTGCCAGCTACTAGGATGAAAATTAACTCTATCCCAGCGAAAACAGGACAATATCCACCCCATACTCTATGCTATTTACATCATTCCCACACTTTTCAATACATCCCAATTAACCACCATTATTTTTCCTGTCTTCTGATACAGGTATCGTTCCCTTAGTCTATGGGCCATCCCTCTAGAACATCTGTTGAGTTCATTTATGCTTTGCTTTGGGCTCCAATTCATAGCAGTTTTTCAGGGCAGGAAAGATGGTGTGTTATGTTGGATTGCTGCCTGCTGAAGTCAGTTCTCATTCCATCACTGCTGTGTTTGTCCAGCTTCATCAAAGCTCGTTCTTCATTAATTTGGGTGATTCCTACTGTAATACCCTTGATGTTGCATGTAGCCAGCTCAGCAGTGGTGACATGAGTGTTATATGGCAACTAACATCATACAATCCAAATCACTGGCTATTCTCACACAGAACCAGATCCCCTGGAAGCAAACTTTGAACTTCCTTATCCTCTCACATTACCCACCAAGTGCACCCAGGTCCTTGAGCAAAAGCAATCCCATGGATGGGTTTGTCATTGCCTGACACAGGAATAACTCAGATTGTTTTCCCCAGCACTGAGCACAGTTGGCAGATCCTCTAGCGCTGACTGCCCAGGTGGCCTTTGCCAAATGTGTATCCCATTGTTTGAAGGTCCCACCACCCATTGCTCTCAGTAACAGTCTGTTCTATCATTCAATTCTCCTGCAGACTGGCACATGATAGGGCATGTGATAAACCCACTCAATGCCATGCTCTTCAACCCAAGTGTCTATGAGGTTGCTCTGGAAATGAGTCCCCTTGTCTGGCTCAGTTCTTTCTGGGGTGCCATGTTGCCATAAGACTCGCTCTCCAAGGCCCAGGTCAGTGTTCCAGGCGGTGGCATGGGGCACGGAATAGGTTTCCAGGTTTCTGGTGGTTGCTTCCACCACTGTGAGCACATGGTGCTTGCCTTGGTGGGTTTGTGAGAGTGTAATAGAGACAATCTGCCAGGCCTCCCCATATTTATATTTCAGCCATTGTCCTCCACACCAAAGAGGATTTAACTGCTAAGCTTGAATAACTGCAGTGTGTGTTTCACAATTATGGATAGCCCTACAATAGTGTCCATGGTCAAGTCCACCCCACCTACATGTTGCATTTCTTCCTTGATGGCCTCAGATGTGATAGGCTCACCAAGCAGTAAGTAATTCACTCTTGTGTTGCCAATCCAGATCCACCTGAGCCACTTCAATCTCAGGAGCCTGATCCACCTGTTGGTTGGTTGGATGTTCCTCGGTGGCCCAACTCTTGGGTACATGAGCATGCACGTGATGTACTTTCACAGCCAGAGTCTCCACCCAGGCAGCAGTATCTTGCCACAAGGCAGCAGCCCAGATGGGTTTACCTCTGCCCTGCTTCCATCACTGCAACCACCACCACAGGGCATTTGCCACCATCCATGAATCAATAGAGAGATAAAGCACTGGCTGTTTTCCTTGCTCAGCAGCATCTAAAGCCAGTTTTCACCTCTGCAAAGTGACTCAATTCGCCTTCTCCTTCAGCAGTTTCTGTTAATTTTTTGTAGGATACTCCATACAGCCACTTTCCATCTTCAGTGCTTTCCTACAATACAGCAGGAATCATCAAACAAAGCATATTGTTTCTCATTTTTTGATAACTTATTATACAATAGAGTCTTTTCAGCACATCACCTCCTCCTCAGGTGGCGTCCAGGAATGTCTGCCCTCTCGCCAGTACCAAGAGTCTTGAAAGTAACCACAATGACTGAGGTTTCCTATTTGAGCACCTAGTAGGACCAGCAAGACCCACTTACTCCACATAGCATCAGCTATGTGATCTGTAGGAGACCCATCCTTTGCACAGCAGCAGAAATCAGGATGCCAGAGGAAGTTGTGCTCCAGTACCAATCACTCCCAAAGCAGTTGGAACCTCTTCATAAGCTGCCAGTATCTCTTTTACAGTTGGAATACAGTGGGCTTCAGATCCTCTGTACCCCCAACTCCAAAACCTTAGAGGTTGACCCAACTGTCCCCCGGCGCTTTCTGCCAGAGGTTCCAGGTAGGGCCATTTTCCTTGGCTGCAGTGCAGAGCACATTTTTTGTATCTTGTCCTGCCTGGACTGGCCCAAGGGCCAAAACAGAGTTAATTTTCTGCATGAATTATCTCCTGTTTAATTTGTTCAAAGGCTTGTTGTTGTTCAGGGCCCCATTTGAAATCATTCTTCTTCTGGGTCACTTGACAGAGAGGGCTGACAATCAGACTGTAATTTGGAATGTGCATTCTCCAAAAACCCACAATGCCTAAGAAAGCTTATGTTTTTCTTACTAGTGGGTAGAAACATAGCTGTTATTTTGCTAATCAAATCCATTGGGATCTGATGACATCCACCTTGCTATTTTATTCTTAAAAACTGGATCTCCTGTGCAGGTTCCTGGACCTTACTTTGTTTTATGGCAGCTTTCAGAGGGATTTGGACTATTTTCTTCCTTTTCTCAAAAACTTCTGCTGCTGTATTGCCCACAATGGTATCATCAATATATTGCAGGTGTTCCAGAACTGCATCAGTCCATGGCAAATGGTTCAAATTTCTGCCACGTGGGTTGTGCACGCTGACTTCATCTGGGTCTGTGGGTGACTGTGCCTTGCTCTTGTCATAATAAACCCCCTCTGGTCCAGCTAATTCCCTCAGGTACCAGATATCTCTTCCCACAGTAGCCCACCTGCCTGGGTGACAACCTCTTTCCTGAAGGGATACCTTTCCTTCACACTTGACAGAGCTACCTCCAGAGGCTGAAGACTTGTGTCATTTTTCCAATCACCTCGTCAATGCTCTCTTCCCTAGGAAGTCATCCCAACTGCTTGGCTTCCCTATCTCCTAATTCCAGGCTACTAGCCCCACTGGAGCAGCCAGATGATAATGTGCACACCTGGACAGCAACTGAAACCTTTTCACATATCCCACAGCTCCCTCTGGGACAGGGATCGAGTGGTTACCTCTTGTTCTGCCTCTTCCTCCAGTTTCTGTGATGGCCCAGCTTCATCCTCCTTTACTAAATGAGGTGACTTTCACATCCATTTCTTCTTGTGCACAAGGACAACGGGTAAGGGCACAAGCTCATCCTCTGGCTCAGCTGCATCATCCCTTGCTGGGGTCTGAGCGGTCACAATGCATGATGCCAAGGTCTCAGCAGCCACAAACAGCTGCTTAACCCTAAACAAGACCTGAACCACATTCACAGTTCCTGGTCATTCACAGACCATGCTGGTTTCAACATCCCAAGGATATTCAAAATTTTCAAAATTGTCATGCCTGGAGAAGAAGGGGAAGATTGTGTGTCTTCTACACAGGTTGGCTCTCCAAGGCAAAAAGGTAAAAGGTGTCACTATTAGCAGTTTCTAATAGATGGTTCCCCAAGTACAGAGGTGATGACAGAGGTGCTGAGAGTATGAAAACCAGATTAGTTTCAAGGCCAGCAGTTCTGTGCTATCATAATCCAGTGTTACGAAGTACAATAAAATGATAACCTTAGCTCAGCCCCCAGAATGATACCACAACACAAGAGGGAACATACACAGCAAGTAAACTGTTACATAACACAACAACTCTGATATAGCAAATAATTCAACACTGTGATCAACAACTATTAAACTAATGAAATGAATCCTGATTACAAATTTGTTTCAACACGCTCTGGTCAGACCTGTCAGAAAGATAAAACTCATGCACTGACATAAGAATAAATTAATAACTGAAATTAAGCAAAATATAATAACAACAATTGTAATTATTATTACAGGGAGATAACAAAAAGAGAGAGAGGAATAAGACCCAAGAGAAACAAGTGGTGCACAGTACAGTTGCTCACCACCCACTGACCAATGCCCAGGTCCTTCCCAACAGCACTGGTTATCCCAGTTTTTATGCTGGGCATGACACTCTGTGGTATGGAATATCCCTCTGGCCAGTTTGGATCGCCTGCCCTGGCCATGCTACTTCCCAGCTTCCTGGCCACCTCCTCACTGGCAGAGCATGGGAATCTGAAAAGTCCTTGACCTGGGGTAAGCACTGCTCAGTGACAACTAGAACATCAGTGTGTTACCAGCATTATTCTCATCCTAAATCACAAATACAGCACTGTTCCAGCTACTGGGAAGAAAATTAACTCTAACCTAGCCAACACCAGGACACTACACTGCCTCATCTCATGGCCATTCTGATTATACTCAAAAGCATATTAATAAAAAGAAGGCAGTGAGGTAGCTGTAAACCTGCATAAAACACTGCAAGTATACTCACTGCACTACAAAAAAGTCTTTCATTCCCTTCTCCTCAGCAATGGGCACACCTGTAAGGAGGCTATGAGCAGAATAAACAGACCAACAACGGATAGCAATATTGTACCTTTCCAGTTCAAGCTCCCCAGTAAGCCCTAAATCTTTTCTCAATGATTACCTCATCATCTCATGGCTACTTCTAAGATAAAGACAAATGAAACTACCCTCTCCCTTCTTATTAATCCATTTCTCTCTATGCTGTCTTCATGCATCACCTCTCCTTCCTCCTTTACCACTGAAAGGTATCTCCTGTGCTGCTCAAGAGACAGTGTCTACACTGAGCAGCAGGAGCTACTATGGCAGCTGCTTGTCAGGCTGCTCTTATCTCAGCCTTTTTATTATTCTCCTTTTTCCTGGCAACTGCATACTAGAAGTCTGCTGGTTGAAATGGGCCTTAATCATCTAAAACCTTAATGGCACCAAGCCCTTTTTTAATACCTACTTTTGTTGCAACATAAATTGAAACAAAAGAAAAAAAAAATTGATTCAACAAACATTAGTCAGCTGGAGTAGACCAGTGTCTGGAGAAATAACAGACTACATGTACAAACACATAGCACAGAAACTAATTAAATTGCCTACTTCATAATGGTAACATGTACTTTCTCTTATAATGATCAGTGAAGCATAACTGTCATCAGGGGCCTTTTTTTATACAGTGCTTGCAGATATGTTGATGCCAAATCACCAAGGCTCACTCTGCCATTCTTACTCAAAGTGCTCCAAGAAACCTACAACAGCCATCTCGACATCCCTGTCAAATCAAATAACCTGTCAGCAAGGGCTTTCACACCTAAATTTAACAAAAGCCCCTACATTTGCTAAACCAGAGACAGTAAGAAAACCTAAACTCAGCATGCTTATCTCACTACTCTGTGCACACACACAGCACAGGCTGTGACAAAAGGACACCTGAGCAAGCCTATCTTTTCCAGCCAAGTTAAAGCATTGCAGGGATGTGACATCCAGTTGTTGGGCATATTAATTTTGTGTTCACGTTTTTCTTACCAGTGTCGATAGATAGTCCTTTGGTAATTCAGCCGTAGCCTCGGCGTGCATTGTGAAATCCCCAGAATCCGAGAAGGGCGTGAGGGGCCTTATCTTTAATATGTCACCTTTCTGTGATCTTTGACCCCAGGAGCTCATACAAACAAGGGCTTCAACTGCTTCAATGTCGTTCTGCTCCAAGGTGCTGCAGGTAGACCTTTCACTGTCATGACGCTGCCGTTCACGGATAGACTCGTAGATGTCCACAATGTCAACCTGAGTGTAATCGGATTACTGGCTATTAGGACAAGTCGGAATACAAAGCTGACACCACCCACACACTGTCTGCTCACAATGAAGGTCAACTGAAACAGATCCCACGCCCGTGGCAAGACTTTTACCAACTGGCTCAACTCTCACTCTCCCCCCAGCAGCTCATCTCCACGTTCCCTTCTCCTAAAAAAAAAAAAAAAAAAANAAAAAATAAAAAGGAAAAAAAAGGAAGACGTGTGATTTTCCAGGAAAAGAAATGTGTGTGGCTCACATTTCCAAGCTTACTTTCCTGGACTACACTGCTCTGAATAAACACATCCCATGCTTGCACACAAGCAAAAAAGAGGAAAAACCTGACTTCCAACCTTGTTTAGACAAGGCTGTTTCCTGAATCCAAAAGACAACAGCTATTCGGCACTAATCTCATTCTGGAAACATTTAGAAGACAAATTTCACCTGCCAGTAAAATGTTTTAAGGTATGATCATTAACTTGGAGTACTGCACACCACAAAAGAATTTTAATCTCATTCTTTATAGGGAAGCCTATATGCCAGCTCAGTCTCAACTAGGCACCCAAACTCTTCCAGTCTTTAGACACATCAACTAACTTGAAGGCTGGGATTCAGAAGAGTGGACCAAGCCTCTTGAGCCTATTGCTGTTACACAGAGTGTTTCTATACCACAGAAAAAAGGTTTTAACTCAAAAGGCAACACCACACCATTAGCACGGCCTCAAGCCCTAGAAGTAATTCTACTCACGGAGTGACAGCACTTACAGTAAGCCAATGGGTTTTGTTACTGAGTTAAGTAATGTGGGATGATCCTTATTCAGCAGTGTCACAAAGATGTAAAGCTGTGTCTACACTCTAGGGATGTGCAGGCAAACATGCTAAACATAATGGATCAAAAATGTTGGTACCGCACTCACAGAGGACTTTCACCTAAAACACGAGGTACCAGGCATGGAGATGTCATGATTCGGGGGCTGGAAGGGGTAAAAGCGATTAACAGCTTAGAGAGAGACTTCTAAGAATTTCCACTGAAAAGCGACAGGAAAACACGATGTGTGCCTGCAAGCCTGGACCTCAACCGCCTGTCACACCGGGGCCACGCCAGGCGAGGCTCTGCACTGAGCAGACAGAGTCTGCCAGTGTTCCTCTAAGTGCGCCTGCAAGCAGCCAAGCCAGCAGGTTTATTTTTTCCAACCCGATGTTTCAGAAGAGCAGCTTTCCCTACAGAAACACGAAAAAAAAAA